>VZZY01004483.1:5923-17107 GCA_013400335.1 Eurystomus gularis
GGTAACAACAGCAATAACAACAGTAAGAACTGCAATGTACACAAATAAGCAATACTGTATGAGCAAACAGACAGACCCAGTGGATCAGCCGTACACTTGGAGCTGCCCTCGAGCTGCCCATGGAACCGGAACTGGCCCCAGGGCAGGATTTCAGCATGGTACAGAATAGCCTGGCCGCACCAAATTAACTCTGTCTTGTCCGAACCAGGACATTCACACTGCAGAAATGATCACTAAAAAGGGAAAAGGCAATGGGTTTGGATGAAAGCTTGCTAAATATTTCAGCAAATAAATCAACTGGTGAAGTGGCCCTTATAAAGGAAAATTAATATTGGCACAAGCTGTTTAGAGTGCTGTTGAAAATGAGCAAGATGATTTTCACTGAATAAAGTCTGAGGAAATTAGTAAACGAAGCAGAACACAATATGTAGCAACTTCAGCACAGATAACAGAAGAAGTGTTGGATCTGAGTTTAGCATGCTCCTGAATTAAGACTCATAGAATCCAATGGAGCTGCTGCTGTATTAGGTTCTTCAGCCACCATAAACCCCTGTTACTCAGTAGCCACATAACCTGGTTATTTATATGTACTGTGAAATAACTATCATTCTTACAAATTTTTTAAACCTGCAATTTATTTTCCACTTTTCTATGCATTTCTTTGAAAAAATATTTTATCGTTCTTTTACTTCATGTCATTTCCCAAAATGACCACTAGGGGCTCAAAAGAAAAATTAATTCTCAAGCACATATCCTCTCAATTCCATCATAAAAAGTCTAGACAAACTTGCCCTCATCCTTCTATTGACAGTAATAATTTTACCTCATGAGTTTTTTATTACTTATACATATCCATATGGATAGAGAGATCAAAGGAGAAATTAAAATACTTTTTCTTGAACTGACCAAGGGAGGTCAGTTCTAAAATGGGAGGTAAAGCTTGGGGATATTAAGAGAAAGTGGCAGAGGTTGTATTTGGAGGACTGCAGTAGAAAGGATGTAACTGTATTTTGACAGCCCCTTCGGAGGAGCAAGTAACAATAGATTTTTGTTGCTACATTTTGGTTAATGCTCAACATGAGAAGGAACTTCTTTACTGTGAGGGTTGCAGAGCACTGGAACGGGCTCCCAGAGAGGCTGTGGAGTCTCCTTCTCTAGAGACTTTCAAGACCCATCTGGATGCATTCCTGCATAACCTGCCCTAGATTCTATGGTCCTGCTTGGCAGGGGGGTTGAACTTGATGATCTCCAGAGGTCCCTTCCAACCCCTAACATTCTATGATTCTATGATTCTATGATTCTATGTATAAAATAGAAATTAAATCAGAGCTACTGTGTCAGCTCCTGCTTCATATCTTGAAACTCAGTTTTAGTTGACTCATTTATATAAAGACAGTCCCAGGCTTGCAGAATATCAGGGAAGCTTTGCATTTAAAGAGGGGTTTAGTGAGGAATCCCAAGTGAGTCTAGGGTTGCCAAAAGATACTTGATGGTTAACTGTGAGAACTCCTGTTTGTTAGCCAGAAGACAGATGCTACATAGATAGCAGGTTCCTCATGCTGCTCTGCTAATATGTTAACTATGATCTGGAGGAACAATTACAGAGAAAGTAAAGATAAGTTATCCTAGTAATTAACAGTCCTAATCTGCTAGTTTGACTGTTCATTTGTACGATAGCTACTTGGAATCTGAAAATTTCTGCTCAGGTGAACATGAAAGTCTCTTGATCTGAGGGCACTTTGTCTCACTGTCCCTCCTCCAGGTTATAACCCAGCTCCAATACACCTGAACAGGACCTGAGAATGGTCCAGATTGCAGGTCTTCCTCATTCCAGTGGTAAAACTACAGCTGGATTTAACAAAAAGAAGATATCATTAAATGGGCAAGTATATTCTGCTTCAAAAGACTTAATGTTAAAAGTAGCCCTTGACTCCAAGAATATTGTACTTCAGCTGATTTTTTTTGTTAGTATTAGGCATAAGTAGCCTAGGTATATACACCCTTTTCCAGCATTTTGTTAACATCCCCAAATACAGTTGTAGAGGCTTTTTCGCTATATCTCCATTCGTAACTGTTTAAAAACGTAGTATTTGTAAAAGCACAATAGTCAGAAAATTATTTGATTATTTATTTGATTATTTGGAAGTTGTCTCCTACCCTAAGATCATCTCAGTGACGGTCATACTGATGGAGTAAGTATACAATTTAAATTTGAAACAGCAAGTTCTTCTGATCATGGTATGAAAATGAGATTACAAAGCTCTTATTTTAGTGGTCTGAAATGTCTCCTTTCTTTCCTCTCCATTCTGGACACTTCTGTGCTTTCTTTCATCCAGACCGCACCATTCCATTGCACACTGTGCTTTGAGACAAGGAAATAACAGCTGGACTTTACCAACTTAATGAAAATACTGCTGCTCCTGGGCATTTTTTTTCTATTACATCAAATATTTATATTGGTTCAACATAGCTGGACATCAAGGAAGAATGATGTTGCCTGACTGTATCATGTTTGCCGCTCATATTGCTTTTACATATCTTGACTTTTTGGCCTAATTTCAGCCATCTTACTGTTCTTCATTAATTGTCTATAAGCATCTAAAAGTAAGTCTGGAGCATCTTGAGGTCATTAAAGAGTGCAAATCACAATGACAAATTTACATAATGTTTAAGGATGTATCTGGCACACCCTCATAGAAACAGGCTTATGAGAAAGCTCTAACGCTACCCACACTTTCTACATATTTACTTTAAAGTCCAAGTGCATCACATTCTTCCAAATTCCTATGGTTTTATAGACTTCAGAAAGTTTGCAGTCTATTTTATCAGTAACAAAATTGATCCATACATAACAATCAAACGTGTATCAAGTCTATTTTAGGATTTTAACATTATGAAATGATGTCACACTAATAGATGAAAAATGAATAAGCTCATAGTTTAGCTCAATAAAATAAGTGCATTAAAGAACCACTGCTCACAGACTACATTTTGGTTAAAGGAAAATAGAAAAGCAGAGCAGTCATTGAATAATGAGAACAGAATAACTTCTTTCTATCCAACTATAGCAGCTGATTCCAGTTTGCTTTGTTTCGATAAGAAAAAGAGATGGAAATCTGTCTTCATATTTTCTGAAAGCAAAAGCAAACTTATCCCCCACCCCATTTTAATTTTATCACAAAAAGAGTGTCTTAGTCCTTTCCTTATTATGTAAAACAACTACTGACTTTTTTTAGCCACAAGAAATCTACATTTGAAATGGTATTTATTTAGTAAGGCAGAAATTTCCTTGCAAGTTCAGAGCAACTTGAAAAGAATCAAGGAAAAGAAACAGTTATTTGTGCTGAGGATGACCTTCTTCATTCCAGAAAAGAAGAAATATTACAGTGAAGGCAAGAATGCATGCAGAGATATGTTGGTCATCAAAGAAAGTATTTGCAGATGCAGGTAAAGTTGGGAAATATAAAGCATAGAGCAAAAGGCTCCAGGGAAATTGTTCTAAATTAACATGTTCAGTGTCACTGTTATTTCTATAGCAGCTAATCCATGAACAATAAATATAGAGAGCATTATTCTCATCCCAAGGGTAGTGAAAACATCAGAGTATGATGCTATATACACCTAGAAATTCCCAATGTAGCTACAGACAAAAGGAAACTGTCCTCTTGTGTCTCCTCAACAATTCAGCTGAATAATTAAGTCTGATATTAATGTTTTATACTTTTCATTACAAACGTATAGTTAGTTCTAGTCTATTTGGGGTGAATATTCAATTATATAATGGGGGAGGGATAAAATAAATATTATATTTTAAAATTAATTATTTTTCCATATTCTTGTAAGATACTTCACTGCATATAACTTCCTTGCCAGAAGTAAAAGAATTGTAATCACATAGCCAAATGCAGCCATTACCCAATATCAGTATAACTTCTTTCTAAGTTGTGGTCATTCCAATCATTTATCTTTTAAGCAAATGACCACATGACTTTAAGTCAGAAATCTCACACAGCGATGTTTCACTTCTTGTTAATGAGCACAGGAGAGAGAATGTTAAAATGTATATTCAGTCAAGAACAATGTATGATGAGCAACCAAGTATGTGTGATACTTGCAGAGACAACAATAATGAACATACTGCTACTCAAGCAGGATATTCTTGTAAATAAAGTACATTGAGGGTGGTGAGTCACTGGAACAGGTTGCTGACGGAGGCTGTAGATGCCCCAACTGGATGTGTTCAAGAGTAGGCTGAATGGGTGTGGGAAACCAACCCACAATCAAGGAAATGTCTTATTTAAAACAGAGAAACCACAACTCCCATGAACGTCTGCGGTGGCTGCCGCCGGAAGCCGGAAGCCAGAAATTTGATAACGTGCGGCAAAGTATAAAAACTCAAAAAAGAAAACAATCTCTCTCTTTATATATTTAGTATATTTACTATATTTAGTAATAAACTTGTTAAATACTCATTTGGTCGCCGTATTTGCCTACGAGCTTGGTGGGGAGATATTCCAATTTGCCCTCAATCCTTCCCCCTTTGGGAGGTGGTTCGGACCTCTGCGCTCCGACCGCAACAATGGGGCTTTGAGCAACCTGGTGTAGTGGAAGGTGTCCCTGCCCATGGCAGGGGGGTTGGAACTACATGATCTTTAAGGCCCCTTCCAACCCAAACTATTTTATGATTAGAAGATTGTTGACACTCAAAAGGCCCAGGGTTAACTCTTGCCTTTGATACAATCTTCTTATATCTTATGACTTCTATTCTGTTCTGCTGCAGAAATCCCATCTCTAGGAGAGGTCTAGAGGGCACTATTCACAGCTATTTGGAGTATCAGTCCCACTACTTTTGAAATTCTAATACATTTCACTGAGACGTACTTTAAAAAACTCCCTTACTGTTAAACATATAGGTCAAAAATGACAAAAATAATAATAAAAAAGGATAAACATTGGGTCATAATGACTTAACACAACAACAATATAGTTTAAGCACATCTCTCTTCTATTCCCCTCCAGCTCCTAAGTAATAAATTAAATATGTTTTAAGAAGTTCTTCTAAGGAGGATACTAGCCCACTTTTGAGCCCATAAAGATATTCTAGCATACTGCTGTTTACAAAACATGTAAAATTGTTATAATAGCAAATACTCAAAATGACATCCTTTCTTTAATGTCAAAATAATTATACGCCTTAACACATTATGTGTACCTTGCCTTCAGTTGTGAAGTAATAAAAGAAATTAAATTCTTATAGCAGTAACAAAAGATTAGAGAATAGTCATTATGCTAATAGAAAGATATACTGGAGAGATGCTGTAAAGAGCTATGGGATTGATTTTACTAGCTAGTACTAAGAGGTATAGATTCTGCACAGACTATGTAATGTTTGAGAGGGATGTGGCTGGCCATAGCAATGACATATTTGGAAAAGTCAAGGGTCACACAAACAAGCTGTTCAGAGCGATCGCAATCTTGATGCACTATGATTCTCTCAGCTGTTGCCATGTGATTAATTTGGAGGATTCAAGAGATTATTCACCTACAGGAGCAGAATTGATACCTGTAGTCCCAGAATAACATTAGTATATACATAAATACTTGCAGTAGACTTGAGCTTTCTGCCAAAGGGAGCATGTTGCTAAAAGGGTGATGCATTTGACCTGCCGATTTGTTACCTTAACACAGGGGTCCTCAAACTTTTTAAACAGGGGGCCGGTTCACTGTCCCTCAGACACTGTCGGGGGCCGGACTATAGTTTGCAAAAAAATGAATGAATTCCTATGCACACTGCACATATTTTATTTGTAGTAGTGCACAAAAAACAGGAAGAAGAATGCTGTATCCGTCCAGCAGGCCGTAGTTTGAGGACCCCTGCCTTAACATGTCAAAATACACAGCTCCTCATTTCTCAACAAAAAGTCATTTTGGTTTGTTAAAACTGTTCTGCTTGTATCAGTTATTGAAATCTATGGCATGCATCGACTATGCTGAAGGTAGTACAGGTGACACCACAGTATGTAGATGGTTTTGCCCTACCAGCTAGCTGGAGGTATTGATCAGGAGAAGACCTTCAAATTCCTACGTACACGCATCACATTTGCTTGAGTCTGATTCTCTCTTCAGCATTTAGTGCAGTAGTCCTAGAGCTAGAAGCACAACACACATGAGCAAAAATTGTGAGACTTTCCCTCCTACAAGCTGGATCCTAACTGCTGCTACTAATAAGTGCAGAAACACAATGGAAGAAGCAGGGATAAAACTCTTAAAATGTAGGGCAGAGGGGCAAGGGCTGTTTTCATTTTTTTCAAAGAATTGGCTGGAAGTGCTTGAAACTGCAGGAGGTAGGAGCTAGTAACACTGTTGGGTTTTTCAATTATTACTATTTTTTTTTACTGACTAGGGGGAGCATGTACCCACAGTCCACTTGAAAACCTAAGGCTGTCTTTTTCTAATGAATAGTTCCTTTCAGAGGCATATCCTGGCCATATATTCTTAAGGGTTCTATAGAAGAAATGCACTTCTATAACTATAGTGTCTCTTTAGGGGACCAGTAAATGGTGGTCAGGACTCCATGTAGCTGTACCAGGGCTATTTGGACCCAATGAGACCTTCCCTGCACTGCAAATAGCTCCTTCAATTTACATGTACCTCTTGACTAATTCTCACTCCCTAGGAGTAAGCCTAATTGGGCATGGCAGGTCCCTAGCAATTCTCTTGCATTGTGACCTCTAGACTAAATACTGCTGCTGGTACTTTTCTCCTGAGTCATTCAAACCTGTGCAGGGCAGCAGGAAGCATTGGCAAGGTGACAATGCCCTGGCCATGCTCAGAAGTGTCAATGAACCTTTGCAACTTCTTGCCACTATCCCTGCAGGGAAGCCCTGGGTCAGGGAGCTGCTGGGGTCCGCTGCAGAGAGTTCAGGAGGGGGATGCCTCACAACCACTCACCAGCACCAGCCCTGGCCCACTCCAATGTGCACACACAAGTCCTGACTGCTAGAGGATCGGTGAAACGCTGCTGCTGGTTGAGAAGGTCTCCTGGGATGGTCTCTTTAGGTATATTGCAAGTGGCCTGAAAGTGATACTTCTGGACATCTGTTTTCAAAACAGATAGTAAATGTTGCTGTGATTACTTACTCCTGGTAATAGGTGAAGTGAAAAATCAGAGTTGGAAACACTGACCATTTTCAGAAAGCTCCTGCCAGAGTAAATCAAAATTGCACAAATAAATATCCACACTAATGTCTAAAATGACACTTCTCCCTGGGTGGTAAAGAGCAATATTTAGCATTGCAAAAGGTAAAGGCTGTGGCAAGAAATATCTGAATAAATGCCATTTTAACAGCAACTACCATATGGAAATATCACTCTGAATCTTGCAAAACAAAAGCAGCATCTATAGACACAGATTTGCATTTAGCATTTACACCCTACTGTGGATGTGCTAAAATAACAAATTAGAATTGTTTAGGAAGCACAAATAATCCCCTAAGAACCATAGTTTTCTGCAAGAGCCTTGTTCCATGCTTTTCTCCCCACAGCTCTACGTTCATTTTGTGCTGGGTTGCATCACCCAAGTGTGATGAGGCTGTCAGGGAGAGCCACTGCTGCTAACTGCTGCTGCAGTTAATTACAATGTGTAGGGAATGTGCAGCAATTAGCTGCTCCCACTTTGTCTGTGCTTTGATGTCCTGCCTGTTTTGATCTTCTTACCCATCCTCAGTCTTCTATATCAAATATTGGAGTTGTATAACTTTGAGCTGTGCAGGATACCACTGGGCCAAAAATGCTCAATATCTTTTCTTTTTTTTTCTCCCTTCTGTGATGTTTCCATCATGAACCAGTCTTGCCAACATCCTTTTCATTTGTGCAAAGATACAGGCACAACAAATATGTTGATTAGCTTGGAATATGAATATGAATTTTGTACTGTTACATTGTTAGAGCCTTTTCATGCCTAGTAAAAAGCACTAAATTTGTACAAAATAGGGGATTATTAGAAATGGACATTTGCTACAACATATTGTTATCTGCTGTTTCTAAATGTGTGCAGTTTTGAAAGAAAAAGCGACGCAGCAGCACTTCAGAATTTTGTCTCTACTTTCATATATTATCATATGATCAGAGTCGCTAAGTGTTATTTTCTGCCTTTCAATCACTGGAGTTCCTTCACAATAGTGACACAAATGTTAAGGGGCAAGGAGTTAGATGCAATGAAAATTCATGGTATAGTGCTATCATTGACTTCATGTAGGTTTTCAATAGGGGAGACAAGAATATTGCTAATAACATTTAATAAACATGCATGATCTTGAGGAGGAAAGAACTCAAAAGAATGCAGGGCACAGACATGTCAGTTATACATTTACAGAGTAGTTCTATTTAAAAATTGTATTTCTGCTGGAATACAATGGCAACATTTTTTTTTCTGAGCTCAAGGCATTATAGAAATAGATAACATTTGGATAAAAATAAAAGCTTTGCCTGGAAATAGAGAAGGTACTCTTAGGCACTTGAAGTTAAGTCTGAGTGTGAACAAAACAAAATAATTTCATATTTTACATAGAAAATGCAGTCTTTCATCCTTTCTCAATTTTTTTTTGTTGTGACTCAAATGTATAAATATGATACTATATGCATAAATTCTATCTCTATGCCATGAACAGAACTTTCAAGTAATAATTTAAACTTTTATTTACAGTTTTGTATCATGCTTGCAGTTTTATGGTAAGATACGAGAACCATCTACCTGATTCTCAGACGCAGTAATTTTTATTTCAGGTGAGTAATCAGTTTGATTAGTTGAGTGAAGAATTTAGTGAGAGTTCCTGTGAAATCCAATCTAAAGACAGCATGGTGTGGATTTTCTGAATAGGAACAATACAGACCAAAGGATATGAATCCCACACATGTAAAGTACGTACTTTTCATATGTACTTTAAAATCTTATAACAAATAAAGGTAGAGATTTTAAAATGGAATCATAAAAATAAATAAAAACAATTTCAGATTTTTTAAAAGGCAATGTTAGAGAATCTCAAGTCATGGTGCCTGTACCATGTATGGGAAAAGCATCATTGTCTTAGGTGCAGATTCAATCACTGGCTGTTGGACAGCCTTTCAGAGAGTCTGTTAAACCTTCTGACAGAAGAAAAAGTTGATGAAAAAATGGATTGTTGAGGGAATTTTGGAGCACTGAAATACTTACACTAACAGATGAGAATTCTAGAAATATTCTTTGGACTTTATAACCTTATATACTTGAAAGATGCCACTCACTTTTAAACCATGCTAGTATTTTCAGTCTGATCATTATAATCTACCACTTCCTTTTTCTCCTTTGTAGTCTTGAAACAAGTCTCAGTCTAGAGAAGAAATACACTATCTTATTAAGTGGCCAAACTTCTGGGGTATATAAGCACAAGACTCTTAAAATTATTCTATGAAAAAAGAATGTAACAAACTATTGCTATTTAAATGGTGTTTCTGGGTTTTTTTTGTTTCTTTTTTTTTTTTTTCTTCCTGGGATGAAATCCAGGTGACTTACATTTTTTATATCACAAAAAAGCCTGGAAAGTTATTTTAGGGTGAAAATAGAATTGATTATTAAGAGAGCACTATCTGATTTGTTCCTGTTGGACAGTATTTTGGAGCATGACTTACTAGGAAGTTCATACACTTAAGGAATTTCATACACTGAAGGAAGTTCATACAACTCATTAACCAGCCAACACTATTTTAAATGCAATTCTTCTGAAGAAATTAGATAAAATAGGTGTTGACGGGTGTTAATCATATACTTCAGTTGTTTTTCTGGCTTAAGTACTATTTTCCTTCAATGAAGAAGTGATCAAAAAATCTTTTATTATGTTATTTTCCAAGTAATTTTGTGATTGAAAACTCTCTTAAAATACTGCTTCTTACTGTGTATATAGATTTCATATTAGAGGATCAGAGAAGAAAAATGGCTATCTCTATAAAATAATCTCTCTAAAAAATAAAAGCAAGATAATTCCCAGGGTTCATAAGGCAGAAGTCTTCAACATACAGGAACAGAAAATTTATAAAAGTCAGATTAAATGAATGCTAGACTACCATTATGTGCATTCTGAAACCACTGAGAAACCATTCATTCTGAAGTGACAGGACTCCCTTTCTAGTACTAACGCTAATCCCATTTCACAACTATTTTATATAGATAGAGATAATCATTTTGTCTGTGAAAATAAGGGATAGATGTGAAAATCCTTCTCTGCGTCTTTTCAGGATTTAAGTCTGTAAACATGCAGTATATATTTTACAATGTGCATTATCCAAGGCTACACTATCGTGAGATGTACTTTGTGTATCACTACCATGGTATCCACTATTGCACACATACCCTTTAATGCTTATGTATTTTGATTGTCTCAGGCATGCATCTGAATATAAAAGAAAATAAAGCTATTTTAAAGGTTTGATATATAGATTTTAAAAGTCTTTAAAGCTTTTTAAAATAGCATATTTTCTCCACAGCATATGTGACCTGGCCTCCCAGACTAAAGTCAAGTAACACAGAAAGAATATATAAAAGATTTGCATATCCTGGGGAATGCAATTTCCTCATCGTACATCCATACACATGAAACAGAAATCTGTCTCAAAAGAAGAACAAAGCTTTTTGTCTGATTTCTGCAGAAGTAATCCAGTTGCTAACACAGGTTCTGCTTTGCTCCAGCAAACTGGTTAAATACGAATGAATTCAGCATTTTTTATTAGAGATATTTATTAAAGTCTTCACATACTAGAATGAATTAATTACATTTACATCCTTTTCTGAACTTCTAGTTTCGATTGCCATCATTGCAAGCCTGTATAAAAGTTTTGATTCAAATAATCTGAAATACATAAAGCCAGCTTTACTTCAGACCGTTGGCTCTACATCATTAGGGGCTTGCTTTAATTGCATTTTAACTGAACAGTAACTATATCCTAAACTGTTTTGCTGTTTGCATTAGCTTTTGAGGCTCAAGGCACTGATGTTTCTGGGTTTCTTAGAGGTAGAATAGAATAGAACCATAGAATGCTTTGGGTTGGAAAGGACCTTTAAAGGTCATGTAGTCCAACCACCCTGTAGTGAGCAGGGATATCTTTAATTATATCAGGTTTCTCAGAGCTTCATCCAACCAGACCTTGAATGTT
>VZZY01004484.1:0-19100 GCA_013400335.1 Eurystomus gularis
CCCTTTATTGAAAAACCCAAAACACCCAAAATTGTGGTGACTTACACTTACACAGTTTTAGAAAGTTTTGGATTTTCTAAAGATGAAGTGGGGAAAACCATACAGAGTATGTTGGTGTGTGGTTTAGGGTGGTTTTTGTTGCTTGGTTGGTTTTTTTATATCTATCAAAGTTAGAAGTTGGTAATTGTACAACAGTAGGTTGTCATCAATTAAAACATCTTAAATGTTGTGGCAAAGGTTAAAGCCATTCTGGGGCAAAATCCTTTTTTGCGGTGTTTGGCAGAGCTGAAGCCCATAGCTCAGGAGGAATGGTGCTGAATTGGTTTTGGTATGGGAGGTAGAGATGAAAACAAAAAACTTCAGTTTTCTAATGGAGAGGTTTTGAAGAAGATTTTTAAGAGCTAATATTTGAAGCAGATTAAACTGTCATAAAGGATAAAATCATCATAGTAACAGAAAGGAAGAGCCAAGAAAAGAATAAAAGATACCACAGTTGTAATCTAACTTTCATAGTATTCTTTTAGTAATCTTTTTCACTAAGTGTTTGAGCAGCCAGCTGGACTAATTATTTTTATCATAGCCGAAGCTTTCCTTTAGGTTTGGTTTGGTTTTGCATTGTTACTAATTCTGTGTATTGCTGTTTCATTGCCCTGGTTTCCGCTGGGATGGAGTTAATTTTCTTACTAGTAGCTGGTACAGGCCGTGTTTCGGATTTACTGAGAGAATGTTGGTAACACAGTGATGCTTTGGTTGTTGCTTGCAAGGGCAGTCAAGGATTTTTCAGGTTCCCCTGCTCTGCCAGTGAGCAGGTGCATGAGAAGCTGGGAGGGAGCATGGCCAGGACAGCTGACCCCAACTAGCCAAACCCCATTTTCTCAGCCTTTCTTCCTACGGCAGGTCTTCCAGTCCTCTGCTCATCCTTGTGGCCCTTCTCCGGACCCTTTCCAGCCTGTCCGCTTCTTTTTTGTAAAAAAGATACACGCGGGGACCAAACCTGAAGGCAGTAACCTGCTCAGCAGGTGGTGAGCAATTGCATTGTGCATCACTTGTCGTTCTTGGGCTTTATTGCTCTCTCTTTTTGTTATGTTACTTTTCATTACAATTATCATAATATTGTATTATTATTATTGTATTGAAACTGTTCTTATCTTGACCAGTTTTACCTTTTTTTTCCAATTCTTCATCCCGCTAGGTGGGAGGAGTGAGTGAGCAGCTGTGTGGTGCTTAGCTGCTGGCTGGGGTTAAACCGTGACATGGTGTGGTAGGTTACAGCTTACATTTCAGAATTTCTTTGAAAAAGCCTGAAAATACTTTTATGACTGAGAATAGATTTTCTCAGAATGTGCCTGTCTCTTCGTGGAAGCCAGTTTACAGCAAAAGCACAAATGGATCCGTTACCCAGGGGATGACTTCTTTTGTTTAGATCACTAAAAAAATAATTCTACTTTTTAAACCTGTCTCATTAAAGAAAGCATACATTTCTGGTGTTCGACTTATTTATTTTCTTCTCTGCATAGGAGAAAATGAAATCTGAAGAATTTACTAGTGAAGTCTCAGGAATTTTAGACAAAAGAATTTTGCCTAGGGCTGGTGCGTCCTGTATATCTTTACCTTGTCTGACTGTTGCACTGCTGAATTGATCTGTATTTCTTTCAGTATCCCCTTAAGAAAAGAGATGCGTAAGAAAAGGGAAGGGCTTAGGAAAAGGGAAGCCAAACTTTCATACTTCTCCCTCAGTCCATTGGGATTTATCACAAATTGTTTTCCCTTTCTTACAAAGTTGAATCTGTATCGTCAGTGGCATCCAGTCAGCCTGGAGTGATGCAAATATTTGGTCAAATGGTCTTCCCTGTGGCTCTGCCTTGAAAGAATGGTATAAACAGTGAATCCTTTAGTTAATTTTCCCCTTTGCAGACAGTCCATTTATATAACCAGGAGAGACACAGAGCCCGATTAATAAGTTGGAAGATGATGACTATTGTCCTCTTCTGCTGAGGAGCTAGCTCAGTAAAGAAAAACATTTCTGTTAAGGGGCAATTCAACTTTGGGTCAAAGTAGGTACCGAAAAAAAATCAGCAAAACCAGCTAAGCAGTATTTGCTCAAATAAATTCTTCTGACTGATTGACAATGAAGTCTGTCAAGTACATAACAGGGAGACTTGCGATGTTTATTAATATACTTTTGGAAGTTATTTAGATACAATTCCAAGTTGGTTTCAGATACATGCTATAAATAAGACCTATAAAGCAAGGGAACGATTGAAAATGTTTGTTTCCCTTCAGGAATGTATGGAAAATATGGAGCAAGATGCTAAGAAATGTTGTTATCAGATTTTGCAACTTACAGAAGCCATTTCTCCTTTGGAGACACCTGACAAAGACTATGCTATGGCCTATGGGATTTCATTTCTATCTGATACAATAAGCTTGTAGAAGAAAATGGTCTAACTAGCACAGCTAACTGGTTAGGAAAACGTTTCCAGTGATGGTGTGCATGTTTTAATGTCTTAGACATAAATGCAGCATGTCTGGAGAAGAGAAGACTGAGAGGGGATCTAATTAATGTGTATTATGTAATGAGGGCTGGGTGTCAAGAAGAAAGGGGCAACCTCTTTTCACTTGTGCCCTGCGACAGGACAAGGGGCAATGGATGCAAGCTAGAGCACAGGAAGTTCCACCTCAACATGAGGAAGAACTTCTTGACTGTGAGGGTTCCAGAGCGCTGGAACGGGCTCCCCAGAGAGGTTGTCTTCTCTGGAGACTTTCAAGACCCGTCTGGATGCGTTCCTGTGTAACCTGCCCTAGATTCTATGGTCCTGCTTGGCAAGGGGGTTGGACTCGATGATCTCCAGAGGTCCCTTCCAACCCCTCACATTCTATGATTCTATGTTTCTATGTGGAGAGATTTGGCTACTGAACAAGGAGGAAATGACTCTGCTGAACAGATTTAGGTGCATTTTATGTTTACAAATTGTTGACATTTTGTTTTATTTTTCTAGCGGGAATTAGTTTTCTCACCTATAACTAGACCAACAAGACTCAACTGAGGCAAATTGTGGTGCAGTGAATTCCCTGATATGGGCTCTGTTCACGCAGAGAGTCCACTGGAGACTTGACGCACGCTTGTATTATGTGTGTGTGGGTGTCACACAACAGACAAGGGGCATTTAGGTAAGATTTTATCCAAATTTATGAGTGCCAGGTGGTCAAAGTGGTTGCATTCCTTTAGCAGCACTACTTGGTAGAGGGCAGGCTCTGCTTTCCCAAAGAAGGCAGGGGAAGTGCAGTCAGCATCTTCAGTTAACAGCAGTCTCGTGTGGGCTTGTGTAAAAATGAGTGAAAACTGTTCTTACCAATCCATATTGCTAGGTTAGCATGAGAGAGCATTTAAAATTCTAATAGCAAAAACACCATATGTAATGTATACAGAGTGAAAAAAATTTCAGAAATTGATTGGAAGTCTCTTGAAATGAGCTCCAGCAGGACATCTGCTGCTAAGGTTGAGCTGCAACTAGCAGGAGGTCCTGAATGCAAACTTCTAGTTTAAAAAGTCCTTTTATTTTCAGAATAATTTCCTAATTTGTAGATGGGGAAAAAACGTTTTCCTTATGTGTAGATAGATTGTTGTGCAGCGGGCTAAATGTGCAGATTTTTTCTTTCAAGATGCTTGACTGCAAATTGCCAATAAGGCTTTTGAAGATGACAAAGGATAAAGGTAGCAAAAGCAGTCCTTGGAAATGTTTGAGAGCTTTTAAACTGGATATTGAAAACAATTAGCAATAAAGAAAAACACTCAGAACATCAAGGTATGCCTTTTCTGCCAGTTTGTATGCTGGCATCCTAGTGCTTCTTTTTCTTTTTGATAAAAGTGAAACATTGCTTTGCTTCAAATTATTTCTTAAAAAATTACTTCATAGCTCGAATTAGTCACTCCAGGCATTTTCTTTGCTAGCGCTACAAAAAGACATAAAAGCTAAAATATTAATGATGCCTTGGTGTTATTCATGATAAGTGGCTTGATAAGCTGCTCCTCAGAACAGGCTTTTCAAATGTCTTTGTTTTGTAAAGAATTGGAGAGCAGTTGCTGGTGGCGGCTTGTAGTGCCTTCTGAACACATGACGGTCAAAATTAATTCTTTAATTTTTATTTTGTTTTCTTTCCTCTAACCTTACCATGTGTAAGGGTGGCAAAGTTAACTTTTAAGTCTTGAGACACAGATGGAACTTCATGACGATTAAGTCCTCTGTGACTTCATGATAATGCCTTCACCAGTCTGCTGCAGTCAGGACTTTAATGATTGCTTATCATAATAAAGCTCTACAGCCTTGAAATGTCAGAGCAAAATGAAGAAAAAAATTGTAGCATATTTAAATGAGCTACATCCTTTCGGAGTTATACTTTCATATTACCTTTTTATTTTATTTTTACGTGATTTTTTGATTTTTCCTTTTCCTGCCTTACTGAAATACTGCAACTCACTCTGAAGAGAAGGTGCTTATGACTAATGGCTGGATGATCTGCTCGTGTGCTAAATTCATGCCATGAGTGGAAGGGATGGATAAGACCTTGCCATTTACTCTTCCTCCTCATTGAAGGCCTTTTTTTTTTTTTAATACTATATTCCCAAGTGCTTTCTCTCATCCCAAAAGAATTGCTTATTTTGAGAGCGTATAAGATATCTTGTGCTAACAAAAGGGAGGGATAAAATCTGAGCATTCCTTAGTACAGAATCTGTTGTTCCTTTCACTTGTAATAGATTTTTCAGGGTCTTTGGGAGAGGATCTCACAGACCTCACTCAGATCAATTCTGGAAGAGCAATCCAAGCTTGAATGTGTGTCTAATCTGTCCACGTTCTGTGCAATTAAGTACATACTTTTTTTTCCTATACCTTTTTGCTTTTCATACAATAACAGAAGTTATATATTATTTTTACAGTCAGCTCTGCTCAATATTATATCTTTTATCCAAATTATATTAAATATAGTCTATACAATATTTTAATAATTAAATATAATTACCCAACAAACATATTGGGTAGTTCAGTCTATGGGGTACACGCTAAACTTTTGTTTACATAAGTACAGGGCGTTACCACTGAGAGAAAGGTATTTGCTTGTGAGACTGAGAGCAAAATGTTGACCTACTGTGTTTTCTGACCATGTTAGCAGTTCCCCCCAGTGCTCTGTGGTGTTCAGCCATGCCTAACCTATAAAATGTGATTTTCTGTGACACACTGTATACTTTCAAGATTGATCCCACCATCGTTTTTTGTTTATCCCAAAAAGCAACAGTTAATAATGATTTACCTTATCATAAGCCCCTTTTACTTAAATCCACATCTACTATATATTTCATCTTTTTACTTATGTTGGAAAATCCTCTTAGTCCACTCTCATACAGTTTGGTGTTACCGTTTTGCTCTTAGTATTTTCATAATTCCTTTTTCTTGTTTCTTCCATGACTTTTTCTTTAGATGAAAACTAATGAGAGGAAATTCCTTCCCATCGGATCTGTAAACAGCAGAATCATCTCTTACAATTGACAAACCTTGTGGCAATTTGGTGCTCTTTAATAATTCACTTGTTTTCTAAATTGATTCTTATCAATGGGTAGATCAGTATTCTAACTCCACAGTTATAATCATGTCCTCAAATCAATATTTACAAAGCTCTTGGCAAAGAATAAACTGCTCCTTCAATTGGAGAGTAAAGCAGTGCTCCAACATCCAAATCAATGTTTCGGGAACAACAACCAGTGTAAGATCTTGACTATACTTATCCCACAAGGTTTATTTTGTTCAACAAAAGAACCTAAATTTGAATATTGCATTATAAACCCAATGTGATCCAGAGCTAGTGGTGAAGTCATTGCACCAATTTTTTGGACAGTAAAAAGTTAAGGGTTTGATGAATTTCAAACATACTGTAATTCACCTTTTTGTGTTAATTTACACTATTTTTTTAGTGATACGAAGGCCACAGACAGCAAGTACATATTATTTCCAAAATAATGTTCTAATAACTTTTAATTAATGCAAGTATTTGTATCAAAGTATGGAGATGGTATTACAGACTCTGAAGATTTTCTTGTTGGCTTTTTTAGTTGATCTAATTAAGATAGCTAATTTTGGGCTTGTTAGTGATGTGACAATGAAATGTACTTATTGCTGTTAGGAAGTGACAAGTGTTTACAGTCATGCAAAAAGGACATGGTATTTAGGAGGTTTGTTAGAAGAAAACTTTTGCTGGCAGTCAAAATAGTTTTATATAAAATTGATCTTGACAAATAAATCTGATTATTTTTTCAGTGGGATTACCAGATTAAAAACAATTTATAAAGACACAGATTTCAATGTAGGTTTTCATAACATAAAATTATGGTAATTTATCATTGTAAAGTAAACTTTTCAGATTAATTAAGTACAGGTTATGTCTCATAAATAAACTGTCATTGAAGCCAGATACAGATGTCAGGCTGTTTTTAAACGGTATGTGGTGGAATCAGTACTAGATGTCACGCTAGTTTGTGGTTTTGTGCATCACCTGAAACTTGAAATTAAATCTGGTAGAATCTACAGACAATACAAATAGTACCCATAAATATTACATAGCACATAGGCATTCTGAATAGTGTATTATACAGCTGTGAGAAGATGCCATTTTAAGAAGAAAGGGGGAGATGATGAGGTAATGAACTAGTTGAACCATAGCTCAAAGTGCTGTGTTTTGTGACTGAGCAATGGACATAGTACCGATGTTTTTTAGGCAAAGCAGTGTCATATATTAATAATACACAACAAAAAAGATTATGGAAAGTAGGCTTGATTGACAGAGGATTACAAAGTTTAGTTTATTATTAATACCCAAGAAATAGTTAAGTGACTTCTGATCGTGGATAGAGCTGTAACCATCAAAACTAGATAGCAAAGGTTATTTGTCTGGAAGTTGGCATCACAGAAATTCGTATTGGAAAGCACAACTTCCAGTGGTGAGGCTACTTGGCCACAAAGGTAGCTCACCTTTGGAGGCAGCCTATCCCCTGAGTTGGGGTGGTTTTCAGGTTTGTGAGGGACTCTTTTAAGTTTTAAGGTGACTGAGTGTAGCCACGTACATGTACAATGTTGTGTAAAATGGTGTGTAGAGTAATTTTGTTTGTGTTGGCATCTGTCAGTGAAATGTCAACAACTTAACGTATAGCCTAGGATATCAGGGGACTCAACTGGGGAATCGTTTGGATCTTACATCCTTTGTATTTCATATTTTCTCTGACACAGGTTTAAAAAGAGGGTGCATGATGCTTATCTCTACAACTACCTAAAAGGAAGTTGTAGTGATGCTGGTATTGGCCTCTTCTCCCAAGTAACTAACGACAGGACAAGAGGAAATGGCCTCAAGTTGCACCAGGGGAGGTTTAGATTGGATATTAGGAAGAAGTGCTTTACTGAAAGAGTGGTCAGGCATTGGAACAGGCTGCCCAGGGAAGTGGTGGAGTCACCATCCCTGGAGGTGTTCCAAAGATGAGTAGATGTGGTGCTTCGAGACATGGTCTAGGGGTCAGGGAGGTGTTAGGATGAAGGTTGGATGTGATGATCCTAGAGGTCTTTTCCAATCTAAATGATCCTATGATTATTTCCTAGACTTTTGTCTGGCTTGATGCTTGGCACTGTCCTGGGAAATGGGAGCTGGCAAGCTTGGCTTCTCTGAGATGTGGATATTGAGCCGGACACAGCTCTACAGGAAAATATTAAGCACCATCAAAATAGATCTTTTTTTCAGGGTCTGGAAGTGGTATGAGCACGAAGATGATGAAATTGAGGATCTCAAAGAGATTTGTGTGAGCAGGATTTTAGGTGCCCAGGTTAGCTGCGGTGACAGCACTTCTGGATGTGTGTAGCAGAAAACCAGCTCCTCATTTGGGCCTTTGTCCCAGATGGCCAGAATTTTGAAACAAGGGATTCTACCCCTTGGTATTACCATCACAATTGGAAAAGCAGCATGGTGCTTTTGAGGGACTGTCCAAATTGGCTTATGTTCTTCAGAGAAAAACTACAGGATCTACAATCCCAAACACTACAACCATGGGGGATTTCTAAGCTGTTTGAGAGATCATCTTGTTACAGTACTTTTGCAGTGTTGCAAATCACTTTCCCTGACCATTTCTTTAAACCAGCTGCACTGCTTGTCTCCTGATAGACTGCAGAAATGTCCATTTTCCAGTTAGTAGTTCATCAAGATGCTTTCTGCTTCTTTGCTGTTTTTCCTTCTCAGATAAGTGCCTGTTTGCTGTGCTGCTGTTTCTGAGCAGCCTACATCCTATGACTACATCCCTCTGCAGATCTGTCAAATCACTGGCTCTTACCAGAACTGTTTTTAACAGAAAATTCCTTTACATGAAGACTGCCTGCTGCTCTGTGTTGACCGTTACAGGGCTGAAAATTAAACTGCTTCATTCTTATGCAAAAAAAGCTGATTTAAAATATAACTTCAAGTTTGCTAAACTCGGGCATGGTAAAAAATATGTTCCTTTCAGAAAACTGCTTCCTCAGAGACTTTTATAGCTGTGTCATTTATATGTTGACAACACACACAGGCTTTTAAATGTTTGCTTTCCTTTAGAAATGTTGAAATGGAGCTGTGTTTTTAAAACCCTGCAGAAAATCTGAGAATTCTGCTGGCAGAACTTGAGTGAATCAGCAGTCTGGGGATCTTTGAAAAAAAAAAAAAGAGGAAGACAGACATAGCTTGAATAATCTTCTGAACCAAGAGTAAAATTAAATTTTTAGCAATCTTCTTTGGGTGATTTAATTAAGAGCATTATGTTTAGAAAAAACATAATTGAAAGGTGATTTTGTAGGTGAAAACTATAAACCCAGTGTTTGGGACACTTGTAGCGAGATTTAAACCTCAGTCTCTTGAGGAGAGGATTGAACCTGAGTCCCTCCCTGCTGCAGTGAGCATTGGGTGATTATTTTCTCTTTCCCATCATGTTAAAAAGGTGATGGTGAGCTCTTTGAAGACTATGACTAAAGATTAGCATATAGCCATACAAGCTTATGATATGCAATCACATATTTTTGTTGGGTATTGTTTACCTGCGTCACAAAAAATGGAGAATGAATGCTGAGGAGGGTGACCCCTTCTCTTGGGCATGCAGAGCGTACAAGGGGGGTTTCCAGACCTCTGGCAAGGAGTGACCTGTGCAGGCAGGCTCAGCCGAGCTGCCTTGACTCTGGCAGAGGACAGGGCAGGACAGGGCTTCAGACACGGCCTGTGCCTGAATTTCCCCGTGCTGAGCTCTAGGCAGCTCTGCATTTGGCAGTCAGCTTTGCCTGGGCAGTGAAGCAAACTGTTCTCACCAGACTTCACTCTGTGAGGTGAAATGCCAACAGATTAAGATTAAAAACATCTGGAGATGACTGCGTTTTTTGGTGGACTCAGACTGCAGGCCATAACTCAGTACTTAATCTGCCTAAGCCTGTCAACGCAGGGAGCTGAACCTCAACGAGCTACTGCACGTGATTCGCGCTGGGAAGCCAGGGCACTTGGCAGCTAGTTTTTTCTACATCATTAATCAACACAGCAGGCTTTCACTAACTCATGCCTGTGACACCAGCTGTTGCAAAGCGTTATTTTGGAAATGCGTTGTTATTTTGGAAATGCATTGGTCATCCCACTGCAGCGTGTTATCTTTTTATGGGCATTATTTTTTCATTTACTTTTGATATGTTGCAGCAAATTCGCAAGTTATTTATTACTGTGTCAGTAATAATATAGTACGTGCCACATGCAGTAGGTGCTGGTCATAGCAACCATCTCTGCATTCACAGCCCAAAATAAGCAGGCAAATTCAGACACTTTAGAAGTACATGAAAATCCAAGAATTTGCTTTTTATTAATGTTTTTTATGAAAACCTTTTAATATTGCGTGAAATTAGAGTGTGGCTTTCCGTTTGAAAGTGGATACAATTTCTCTGGGTACTAGGGTATTTGGTTTGCAGGGTAGTTAGCACTGCTATTAAGTAATATGATGTGTCATCTGAAGTTATCAATAAGACAGAATGAATATCTCTTTAAGCCTTTTACTTAAAAGCCTGTGAAGTATCACTGTTAAAATGTCAATTTTAATCCAGCTTTGAATGATGATGAAAAATCAGTAACTTAAATTAATTTGGACTTAATGTGATGTCAGCCCACTTTCAGCACTGTTACTTTGTGCTATATAGAGACGGTTTTATAAGACATTAGTATTGTAGTGAGAGCATTACCATTTTCTAAGCTTAAAGAACATCATTTAGGTCATCTTTTCCTGTTTTTATCACTTATAGGAAGCTTTTATTTCTCTACTAGCTGTAGGATTTTTACCAGCCTCCAGTTAGACTATGACCTAGAAACCACTATTCTTTTATCTGCTGAGTTTTTTTTTACTTACCTGGTTTCCCTCCATCCAGATACAAGAATATTGTGGCAGACAGTGTCAAGGACCTTTCTGAAGTTGAGGTAAAAGACATCTACTGCTCTCCCTTCACCCGTAAATCCAGTCATTGTATGAGAGAGGGCAATCAGGGTGGTCAAGCATGATTTATCCTACATAAATCCATTTTCTTTTCCCAGGCACTTCTTTCTCTTTCACATGGTCAGAAATGTGCTCTGAGATGACTTGCTCTGTGATTTTTCCAGGGACCAAAGTGAAGCTGACTTGCCCATATTTCCCTGGATTATTCTGTTGGTCTTTCTTGGCGACATTTACCTTCCCCCAGTCACCAGGGATCTCTCCCGATTTCCATGACCTTTCAAAGACTGTAATATAGAGTGATGTTAAAAGGCTGTTGGCCAATTCTCTTCAACACCCGGGTGCAACCCATCATGTCCCGTGTACCTTTATGGCTTGAGTTCTCTCAGGTAATCCCCGATTCAGCCTTGTCCACTGATGGTTGGTTCTTCTTGTTGAGCTCTTTCCCAGGGGCTGGGAGACCGACTGAGGCAAAGGCAGCACTGAGTACCTCCCTCTTACCTGTGTGTACTGTCACCAAACCCCATGCCCTGTGCAGCAGCCAGGTCACACTCTCCTTCAACCTTTTATTACCAATGTGGTTGTAAATGCTCTTCTTATTGCCCTTGGCATCCCTTGAATGTCTTGGCTTCAGTTGAGTTGCAGCTTTCCTGAGACTGTCCAGACATGTCCATGTGATGTTTCTAAATTTCTCTTTTGTAGCATGTCTCTGCTTCCATCTCCTCTATGCTGGTTTTTTAGGTTAGAGCTCTGTCAGGAGTTCCTTCCTTAGGCAAGCTGGTCTGATTTGTCTTCTTGTTTGGTGATGTTGCAAATTCATGTGTTCCTGCTAATGGAAGGTGCAGCACATACATCTCCTCCAAACACAGGTCTGAGACTCTCAGCTCAGAAGTTTTATTACAGTTATCCAGAACAGAATCTCCCTGTTCTGTAATTTATTTAATGCTCGGGTGGAAGAGGGAGAGCAAACTTAATTTGTTATTTAAGCAATTTTTTAGTCCTTAGATGGTAATTAGAGAAGATAATTTATCTGGAACAATTGTTGCAATTTTTGGCATCCAGATGGATTCTGTCCTGACAAAAGGATTCTGCAGTAACAGTGATATTTTTTGTCAAGTTAATCAGCTGTTCCTTTAATCATCTTTAATAAAGAAATGTAAAATTTGATTATAAAATAAGACAAGAAGCCTGAAGGATAAAGATAAGTGATTTTAACTATGCCTAAAGGTGTCTCACACAATGTTTTTCCTTCCTATGTATGTTTAGTATTTATGGGCCAAAGCATAGTAGCTTAAAATTAAAGCTAAGTGTGTTCCATTTAATCTTAATTACATTCTTTTTTGTTCACTTTATGTAGTAATCAAAAGGTATATAATGAAGTCTTTATTTTCAACAGTGAGGGCAAGACAAACTTCTTGATATAAAATTATTTTACCCTGTCGTTGCCTGGGTCTTGCTTTTCTTTTGAGACGACAAAGTAGCCATGGATCACTGCCTGCTTTCCTGTGACATAGGTTGACACACATAGTGCATCCAAGAGAAAGATTGGGAAGTATGCAGTGAATGGAGGGAAATATGACTTTCTGGCAGCACCGGAAGCTGGCTTGGCTTAGCTGCTGCTGCTCTCAACTCTCTTCTTCACCTCTGCTCCCTGTAGCAAAAACCAGTGTTGTCCTTGGATGAGCAAACATTAATTTTTGCTTGCACTGTTGGGAGCCCTTCAGCTGTCTCAAAGTTGCCGTTTATTTTAAGAGACAGAAACAAAGGGGACGGAAGTTTAATTGCAGACTCATTTCTGATGGGTCCATAGAATGAGTTGTCTGAAGGAGAGCGGTGGTGGGAACAGTGTCAGTACTGTGAACGGTGTAGGATCAGCCATTTAGAGCTCAATATTAATGAGTTTTACTGCATGCTTTACATTCCATTGCCGAATCTAGCTGTGTATGGCAGTTGTTGATATTATTTCACTGCAGTATGTCAAAAAAGAGTTGTATGATAAAGTATCTGTAGCAAAGCTCAAATAAATTTCCTGCAGAGACAAATGACTAAGCACAATGTTTCAAATGTAATGGTCTAACCAGATGCCATTTGGGAGCCCATGGGCTGTAATTAATTAAATGATGAAATACACATGTACATAATCCAGCGTGTGCTATGCCAAGCACCTCCTGGGCTTGCAGGTTTTATGAAGATCACTTGGTGTTGCAGCTCCAGGCAACCTGCAGCATGAGGAGCTTCCTTAGTGTCTTGCTGCCTGGTTTGCTTTTTATGTTGCCATCCAAGAGGGATGCATAATAAAAAGACATTTATTCTGAAGATCTGATGCGGGGCAGATAGAGCAGGATGAGGAGGCCAGCTAGTTTATCAGCTACAACTTTGACATTTGACCAGGAGTGAGCAAGTCACTCTAATGATCTTTAATAAAGATGTGTAAAATTTGATTATAGGGCAAGAAGCCTGAAGGTTAAAGATAAGATAAGATAATTTTAACTATTCCTATAGGTGTCCTGAGGAAGTGAGTATAGGGACAAGAATTGTCATGTCACTGCTGGTCCATCCCTCTGTATCGATACCTGCTTGTGCGGCCGCCTCCTGTGTGGGATTGTTGTGACACTGAATTCTGCTTAAAATGGGTGCAGATCCTGGAAACTGAAGTCTGAATGAATTACACTGCCTGAATTTTGGGGTCGTGTAATGCTCAGACAGCTGGTGAGGAGAGATTTTATTAGTGGAGCATGGGCTGTCCTGGAAGGGAGCTCTGGTACCAATGGTACATGCCAGACCTTAGCCTTGGCTGTAGATATTTTAGGTAAGGTCTGGTAAGAAAACCAGACTCAGTGTCCCCGTTACATTGCTGTGATGTCATTCTTTGTGCATCTTTCTGCATAAGGAATAAAAAAAATATAAATAATAAGCCTTTTGTAAACAGTTTTGAAATGTCTGGTACAAAGCGCTGTAAAAATTGAATTTACTTACACATCTTTGAGAAACTGAAGCGAAGGGCTCTGGGGAAGGGATGGATCTGCCCATTCCCTGAACTAGTTATCAGGGCTCTGCTGTGTGTCGGGGCAGTGTCCCAGATTACCTCTCATCGTGAAGGGTAAGGATATTTAAGCCATCTCCTCCCGTATGAGCCATCTTCTCCATCTTCTCCTGTATAAGTCTAGTCTTTCCTACTACATCCCTACAGGGATGCACCTGTCCCAGAGGGGGAAAAGGATTTTGGGACAGGAGGCTCATTGACAGGGCTTTAAACTAGATATGAAGGCAGAAGGGGAGACAATTGGGCCTGTTAGGAATAAGCCCAAGGGAAGCATGCCAGGGCTTGAAGGATGGTGGACTAGGGAGGACTCTCACTCCGTCATTTCGTTTGAGAGAAGGGATAGATGTTTAGAAATCATGGAAGCACCTGAGAAGGGTCTGATAGGTTCTGAATGATTCTAGGATTCTACTAACGTTGGACAAAGTAATCACAGACATTGAGTTGTAGTGTGAGGACAAACGATGTGAAGTACTTTCTGTCTCTGCATAGTGCATATTGCAGAAAGGTAGTGATGAAAGAGTTTTTCATTCCAAAGAGAATAAAGCCAAACCACACGATGTGTGTGGTTGTGTGCATGCAAACTGTGTCTCTTTTTCTCTCCAGTGTGAAAGTCACCTCACAGTATAACTCCAATTTGTCTACTTTTTTCCTTTTTCCATTTAGTTTTGGTTTTGAGATTGAGCTGATGTTTAAAAGCATGCTTTTTAAGAAATCAGGTTAAGAAAATGATTATTTGGTGAAGACTGAATCGTAATAATTTGTACAGAATTATCTTCTGTAGGTATCTTATAGTCTGTTGATGTCTGTGTTAATTAGCATTTCTAGCCAGAAAAAAAAAATTTTCTGGTTCACAATTATGTAACATCAGGATCTTTATCTAAAATCTTCTTTTTCAAACGTCTGTGCAAAGCTCTGTAAATTACTCGCACATGCTCTTAAATGACTGTTTGCATTAGTTTGTCTTCAGATTAGTAACCCAAGGTTTCTGCTTGATCTCGTATTCCTTTTTACATACATATGAAAACACAGTTTAGTTTCCACTGTGGAACTCTCAGGAAAGGCATTACTTTTATTTATTTACATTAACAGCTTTTTATTGAAATACTAAATTGTGTTCGATTTTTTTCATTTGGGGTTAAAATGTGAATTGTTTTAGCTGTGATGTAGCACGTTAGTGTTTTATAAAAGAGAGATAAATGATTTATTGTGGTTCTCTAAATAAGTCTGCAATGTCCAGCTGATGTCTGAGCACACGCTGTTTTGCCTTTTTGCAAGCCAAGGTGGAAGATACAACTCATGTACAGATCATGGAGATACATTTGCACCAAAACCACAACCCAGATCCCCTGGGCAAATGACCACTTGAGAAGACGTAGGTATCTCAACATTCTAGTTCGCCAGCCTGCACATGTAAACTCCTTGCAGCCAAACCTGCTCTGATTTCTGGGATAGTCCATAGCAGAGAAAGGTTTTCTAGGAGATAAAGTTAAGAAAACTTGGGCAATGTGGAGGAAAGTGTTGCAGAAAAGGGAGAGTGAGTTGGTAGAAAAGACGAAGATGCTGCATTAGGGAAGGGGATGCAGGAAGAATGCAGTAGGGTGAAGGGAAGAGGAGGATGCCAGTTTGAGTGGCTGAGCACGACTGCAGTAAGGAAAGACGGACAGAAAGCACAGCTCAGGATATGAGAATAGGAAGGACGATTCAGGCTGGTGTTTTGACGTGCCATTGTGCCTACAGGCAGAATTCTCTGGCAAACATTTAATTGTAGGCATTTTTTCTTCTTGGAAGGGACTCTTTCATGTGTCTTTAATACGTCAATACACCAGTCTTCTGATTTGGTCCTGGAAAAGTGGTAGGAATAGATAGTAAGTTCTTATTGCCTTCAGTCTTTTACAACCATGCATATTTATAAAATCTGCTGTTAGGACAATTTGTCTGGGCCGTACTACTGATCTGGTAATGTATGTATTACTGCTTTGGTTCAGATGCACGTTTTTAAATACTGCTGACCTGTTTTTTTGTCAGAATTATACTTGAATACTTAGAATCTAAAATCTGGTACTATCTGGAAAGCAATTTCATTTAATGATTTTAGTAAAGCAATATTAAGAAGCTTTATTATTGGGCTTGAGGAAAATTTAGTAGAAACTATTATTAGCCTTTTAAATTTCAAAATCGCTTTCTGGCTTCCTGTATTATATTATAAATAAGTCTTACTAGAAACATGGAAAAAAGGCTTTTAAAGTGAGCTGTATCATTAAAATCTCTGGATCAATCATGGCATGTTTTTGTTTTGATCTGTGTATGGACCGGGCCAAAATTACAATTCAGTCTTAGATCCACAGATCCTAATTACAGCAGTACCCATCTTGCTCAGGGATTTACCACACAGTACTTTTGGGTAGAAATAAAGTAGCTCAATATTTGATTACTAGAGGAAGAATTGGAATATGGTAGTCACGTATTTGACTTTGCTGTTATAATACGCTTAGGTTGGGTAGCAGTAAAGACAGCAAAACTTTTTATTTTCCCAGCGATGTCATTGAAATTACCTCAGCAAGCAAGTCTGGCTAATAATGTGCTGATTCTGTAACAAGGAGAGAAAACTGTAAAAGAAGAAGCACTATAAAGTAAACAGAATAAAATCAAGGGTGTCTTTCCACTGGGGCGATTTGTCCCTAAAGAAAGTACAAATATTCTACTATAGTATTTCTCCATCAGAAGAGTCCCAGCTGGCACAAATGGGTGACTGCATAGCTGAGAGGTGCTGGAGAATCCATTATTAGTAAGTTTTTAAAATTAGACTGCAGAGTTTAAGGGAGAAGCAATATGATGCTGTCTCTCACTATCTCTGTGGGATGCTTTGTTCATATGGCCATTGCTCTTTTATTTGAGCCTGGAGAAAATTTAACTGCTGGCCAAAATTATTAATATTGTAGGATTTACTTCTTCAGCTGAGATTCCCAGAGCTTCCGAAACAGAAAGTTTAATGACTCTTGGTTAAGGTTCAGAATTTCCTTTTGATGTTGTATTTTTAAAACCTATACCTGGCTGGGAAAATCAGGCTCCCTACCTGTAAGCATGCACCTTGCTTACTTCTCCTGGAAGCTAGCCCGCTTTCTTAACTCTTGAGAACATTCTTTGGTAGGTAATAAACATGGGTTGTATTCTTCTTGAAGCATTAGAGAATAAATAAGACACTAATTAAAACCTTGAAACACATTTCCAAATTTCCTCCCACAGCAGTATCCAGATTCATACAAATTTGTATGAGCCAGACAAATATTTTATGAGATCCAAACCAACACACAGCATTTAGCTTTTCTGTAACCTGAAGCAGTTATAAATGGTAAGTTATTTTTTTTCCAGTTAAAAAAATATGAAAAATATTCTCATTATTTGTAATAAAGCAGAATGTTTCCACAAAAACTATGAACTATAAATTAATGAGTACCTCCTAAATTCTGGACACATGTCAACTCGAAAGAGGCCTATTACAGAAGTTGAAAATCTATATTTAATGAATACACCCACAACATCTATTAAATTGGCAAGATAATAAATGTGCAGCCTCTCTTTTACTTCAGAAGAACACATTCAACATACTCATTAGCTGAGAGATTTACCAGTCATTGCAAATATACTTCAGCTGCACTTTTCAGTTACTTAGGAGCTGTGCATTGCTGTGCAAGAATCAAGTGGGCCTGCCACGTCTGGTCTGGGTGCTCATCTTGTCTTGTCTGGGCATTCCCACTGCCTGCTTTTACAGCTTGGATGGAGCTACAGCTGCAAAAGGGACAGAGGTGGATCCTTCAGGACTTTTATTAACGTTGGCATCATTCCTTTCTCATTTAGTCCTCAAACTAAACAGTCCCAGCTCCTTCAATTGCTCTTCATAAGATTTTTTTCTCCAGGCCCTTCACCAGCTTTGTTGTCATGACAAGCAAGAACAATTTCATTGATTTTTCTTGTCAGATCTGTGTATGATATGCTTCTTTCAGGTAACGTGAGCTGGAGAATCCTTATCCCTCTGTCGACTTACAACTTCAGTCTTACCTCCTTTTTATGTGAGATCTCTGTAGTTATGGGTTTTATTAAAATGTGATCAAACAGTTACTAATAGCAGCAGATAACTGTTGTGTTCTGCAAGTGAATTTTGGGTGCGTTTGCCAGTGCAGTTTTCCCCAAGTTAGATATTCTCAGTAGAGAGCATCAACCCTAACATAACCTGAGTATGTTGCCTTTCAGAATCAGAAGCTGTCAAAATTCGAGGCAGCTGGTGGCAAAGATGGGCTGCAATGGAAAGTTCATTTTGAGAAATTAGGGAGCTGATGAGCACCTTCTGGTTTTCAAACTCAGGTGATCTGTGAGGATTTCCACCCTGCTAGTTCCTTTTGTTTATTGCCATCAATGTTGTCTACATAATACTTGGTTGGTGGAGGAGTTGCTGTAAAGCAAAACATGCTTTTATTATGGCTTAAGGGAGGTATGGAAGAACAAAAACATATTATGTAGTATTTTTTATTTGCTAGTGGCTTTTACACCATTTTACCCGTTCCCTTCTGTCCTGATTGCTTCCTCATCTTGATGAGAAGTGATAGAAAATGGCAAGCAGGCAGATGCTGTGGAGATTTACGCTTATGTCTGACAGCTAGAAGGTGATAAATTCGTGGAAGGAAAAAAGACGGACATTTCCAGCACAAAGAGGGGATCCTATAGAGGCCTGTGCTCAGCTGGCGTTTGAAAGCTGTTTTCAGATACAGAACTGAAAACATTCCATGATGACTGGTGTATCTGAGTTGATACCAGGGTACGTTGCCTACACTTGCCAGCTGAAGGGGTTAAAACCAGAAGCAGTTCTGGTACAACACGATGGATTCTGTTCCTATGAATGGTATGATCTCAGGAGGTGAACCCGGCCATGCCACGCTAAATGGCTTAGTGGGCCTGATGTTTGGACACATCTCTTGGCAGAGCTAAGTTCTTGTTTAGTTAACCAGGTTACAGTGGCTTTTTACAAATTGAATGCAACTGTAAAAGTAGCTTAAAGGATTACGAGACTGCCAAGTGGCCGGCAAATTTGGTTCATTTTGAATGATTTTATGTCACTTTTAGATTATTAGTAACACATAGTAATTAATAGTAACATATTCTTGTCCTGTGCCTCCTGGGCAGCAAGCAGCAGCCCCTTCCCCTGCTCTTCCTGAACTATTCTTGCATCTTAAAAACCCAACAACAACCAAAAAAGCAAAACGTCTTCGTACAGTTGCGTATTTCTGATTTCTCCATAATTTGCAGGCCCAGTTTATTTACCCGTAAGTACAAGAACATTTTAACTAAAAGCTTTGCCTGTCCTACAGAAATTCAGAACTGGAACTGAGTATCTCCCATGAGCCTGAAGATGTATCTTACTCACAAATACGTGTATATGAAACTATATAGTGCATACCACTTGTGGTTGGAAAAACAGTGAATGACAGAACTTTTTTAAAAGCCTGAACCACTAGATTATGTGTTTTCATAGAATCATAGGATATATTGGGTTGG
>VZZY01004491.1:0-12846 GCA_013400335.1 Eurystomus gularis
TAGAGCACAAGTCTTATGACAAGGGGTGGAGGGAACTAGGGATTGTTTATCTTGGAGAAAAGGAGGCTGAGAGGAGAATCCTAGAATAATAGAATGGTTTNAAAGGAGGCTGAGAGGAGAATCCTAGAATAATAGAATGGTTTAGGCTGGAAGGGACCTCAAAGATCATCTAGTTCCAACCACCCTGCCATTGCAGGGACATCTCCCACTAGACCAGGTTGCTCAAAGCTCCATCCTAACTGGCCTTGAACACCTCCAGAGATGGAGTATTCACAGCCCTCCTTGGGCAACCTGTTCCAGTGTCTCACCACCCTCAGGGTAAAGGATTTCCTTCTCATTTCCAATCTACATCTACCCTGTTACAGTGCAAAGCCATTACCCCTCATCCTATCACTACAGGCCTTTGTGAAAGGTCCCTCCCAGCCTTCTTGCAGGCCCCCTTCAGATACTGGAAAGCCACAATAAGGTGTCCCAGGAGCCTTGTCTTCTCCAGGCTGAATGAGCCCAATTCTCTCAGCCTGTCTTCATAAAAGAGGTGTTCCAGCCCTCTAATAATCTTTGTAGCCCTCCTCTAGAGCCTCTCCAACAAGTCCATGTCCTTCTTGTGCAGAGAGATCCAGAGCTGGACACAGTACTCCAGGTGAGGTCTCACAAGAGCTGAGTAGAGGGGCAGAATCACCTCCCTCGACCTACTGGCCACAATTCTTTTAATGCAGCCCAGGATATTGTTGGCTTTCTGGGCTGCAGTTGTGCGTTGTTGGCCCATGTTGAACTTATAATTAACTAACACCCCTAAGTCTTTCTCCTCAGGGCTGCTCTCAATCCACTCCTTGCCCAGCCTGTATTTGTGCTTGGGATTGCTCTGACCCAGGTGCACTTGCACTTGGCAAGCTTGTCACTTTCTACAACTACTTGGAAGGAGGTTGTAGCAAGGTAGGGGTTGGTCTGTTCTCCCATGTAACAGGCGATAGGACAAGAGCAAATGGCTTCAGGTTGCACAAGGGGAGGTTTAGGTTGGATATTAGGAAAAAAAGTCTTCACTGAATGGATTGTGAAGCACTGGAAGAGGCTGCCAGGGAAATGGTGGAGTCACCATCCCTGGAGGTATTTAAAAGCTATGTAGATGTGGTGTTGAGAGATATGGCTTAGTGGTGACCTGGTAGTGTTGGGTTGACAGTTGGACTTGATGATCTCAATAGTCTTTTCCAACCAAAGTGACTTTATGAATTTTATAATCTTTTATTACAGAACAGAGTAGTTTTATTCACTTACCCAGTCATTAAAATAAATAACTTACTTTCTAGTGAGTTGGAGAAAAACTGGTCTTGCCAGAGAGCAGGAAAGTGAGCTGTTCTAGGGTTTCCAGAAAGATCACCTTGCTTTCTTCACTTCTAGGGTAAATTTAAGAAATGATATATTCTTGGTTGTCAGTGGCTGGTATGCCTAGGTGTTCATCAACAAACTATTGGGACTGGAAAATATCTAAGACAAAAGTGATATAAGACTGTGGTTTCTTTTAAGATAGAAAACAAACAAGAAACTACTTTTAAATTACCTTTTTAGTAGATAACCAAGTAATTTGCAAATATTATATAGAGGAGAAAAATATTTCTATAAAAGAATGACATAAGGCAATGATATATACTACAATTTCTGCCCTGCAGAGGTGTCTAGTCTGTAAGAGCCAAAATTAGGATACAGGAGGTCTTGAATATCAGGTCTGTACTCCAGCCTTTAAAATAGCCAATTCATTAAAGCAAACATATGAAGAGGTGAACTTTACTAAAGGACTATAGAATTCAGAGAAATTAAAACCGTTAAAGAGTTCTCACAGGGTCATCCTTTGCACCAGCATGTCTTCTAGGTAAGTTATTTTTCTGGCAAAGCAAATATGTGCAGATAGTATGGAAGAAAAAAAGATTGTGGTTTTGCATAAACTAACATATGGACCTTTGGTATTGCTGTTCTTAAAAGTATGAGGGCAATGTGGTAAGTGAGCTTAACCACCCTAAAGTCACATGGCAAAACACTGAGTACTCATCAGAAAGACCTTTACGAAGTGAGAAACAGATCTTTTTGAAAAATGCTAACTTTAATATATTTTCTATCCAGCACAATTCTATGCTACTCCTATATATCAATGCCTATATTCCAAATACCCAAATGTATGTCAGCCTATCCACAGTTCAGTTTTCATAAATTTGAATTATTTGTCCATATTTTCATCTTGTCTTCCATTATTAAACCTCTTTCCTTCTTTCATATTCCTATATATTGCTAAAAACACTCTCTTCTGTGGAAAAAGTAGTACCATGAAAATTGTAGTAACGCTATGGAAAACAAGATAGTGGTTAAAAAGCCTTACTATTTGTGTGTGGAAATGACTAAAAGAGAACTGATCTTTTTTTCTATAGGTAGTAAAACAGCCTATGAAAGATAGTGAAGAAAGCTAAATGAAGTGAAAAAAATATTTAATACACACCTGGTATTTGAAAGTCCAGAAATATGGCAAAGGAAGACGTCTACTGCAGTAGGTGGTGGTGGTAGCAGAAAAATGAACAGAACTCTGAGAACAAAGGTTGGTGTGTCAAAACTGTGGTAAACTGTTGGGGAGGGGTTTAAATTACCCTACAAGGTCATTTACTTTGTTGAACTATGAAAGAGTGAAGTAATATTTAATATGGTACTTGATGTGCCAAGTTAGCACTGCCAAAGCTTTCTGAACTCAATGCTAGCAAATCTGAACTATAAAACAAAAATCGCTGAGAGCTGTTAAATTCATGTGGAGAGCTTTTTTACACATTATCTTGAAAATGCACTGCAGTATCCCTGTTTGAATGAGAAAATCTTAGGAATGTGCGGCTGTCAAAGACCACATAGGTCACTGAATCCAGCCCTGATACTCACTGGCATGAGAAATCTTTCTTCCAAATGGCTCGACAAACTGTCTGCTTTACCTGGCCTTCCACTTAATAGGTTTAACATGCAAGCACCACCACTGTCACCTAAGTTTAAGCATTAAAATTTCAGGATTACATTGTGACACCAGAAAAAAATAGGATATCTTAATGCATTCCCCAGATCACAGTTTCCTGAAATATCAAGGAATAAAGTTAGTAGAAAATTTGAATATATTGTATACCAGCTGTGGTTTCCTTTCAGTAAATTATAAACCCTCAGGTAAGGAGAAACTGAAGAAAGCTTTAAGATAGTCATTAATAGGGAGACAAAATATCAATGATTTGGGGGCCGACAGCTGGCCTGCAGGCCTCACAGAAAACTTTGACCTTGACAAGATCAAGCTGTACCCTTGAAAGAATATAAACAGCTTTGGAGGAATTTGCAGAATGTGAAAGGACGATGTTGACAGAAGCTAACAAAGACACGTAGGCAAGAAGAGTTAACCAATAAGAGAATGTTAGTAACGAGCAAAAAACAATTATTGTGTGACACGATGGTTTAGAGCTAAAGCTAGAGAGTATAATAGTAGAGCTGTACAAAATAAAGTTGGCTATTGCTGCTAAATTTGTCCAGTGTCTTGTCTCTATCAACTACGACACAATAATAAAATAAAAATAAAATAAAATCTGACTTTAAATAAAGTGAAAACTGAAAATGATCTTGGAAAGCATGAGCTTCCTAGATTGTGTCATATGCATACTCAAACTCGTATTTGATACCTCTCTTAATAAAACCAATAAACTGTGTTTTGTTAATTGCCAGGAACAACAGAAAGAACACAGAAAGCAACAAAAGGCTCGGGCTCATTTTACTGTCCACTTCAAGATGATACAGAAATAAAATGGTCTGATTAGCCTGAAAAGACAAACTTATTATACTTTAGCTTTAAGCAGCAGCAGGAATAAGCAGGGTAGTATCATAGAATGTTAGGGGCTGGAAGGGACCTCTGGAGATCAAGTCCAACCTCCCTGCCAAGCAGGACAATAAAATCTAGGGCAGGTTACACAGGAATGCATCCAGATGGGTCTTGAAAGTCTCCAGAGAAGGAGACTGTGTGGCCATTCAGCAGGATTTGGACAGACTGAAGAGCTGGGCAAAGAGGAACCTCGTGAGGTTCAACAAGAATAAACGCAGAGTCCTGCACCTGGGACGGAGGAACAAAAGGCATCAGTACAGATTGGGAGGCAATCTGCTAGAGAGCAGCTCTGTGGAGAAGGACCGTGAAGGACAACAAGTTATCCATGGGACAGCAATGTGCCCTTGTGGCCAAGAAAGCCAATGGTATCCTGGGGTGCATTAAGAAGAGTGTGTCCAGCAGATGGAGGGAGGTCCTCCTCCCCCTCTACTCTGCCCTAGTGAGACCTCACCTGGAGTACCGTGTTCAGTTCTGGGCTCTCCAGTTCAAAAGGGACAGAGATCTACTTGAGAGAGTCCAACAGAGGGCTATGAGGATGATTAGGGGACAGGAACGCCTGCCTTATGAGGAAAGGTTGAGAGACCTGGGGCTTTTTAGTCTGGAGAAGAGAAGACTGAGAGGGGATCTAATTAATGTGTATAAATATATGAGGGCTGGGTGTCAAGAAGAAAGGGGTAACCTCTTTTCACTTGTGCCCTGCGATAGGACAAGGTGCAATGGATGCAAGCTAGAGCACAGGAAGTTCCACCTCAACATGAGGAGGAACTTCTTTACTGTGAGGGTGACAGAGCACTACAGCAGAGTAATGCACCTAATTATTATTACATAGAAGTAACTATAATGATTAAGAGAGACGCATCACCAATTGCCCTATTAATACAATACCATCATCCAGAGCCGCAGTTGCTAGGGAGCCTTGGTTGCAGAGAGGATTTGGAGAACCTTTCCCAGCAATTCAGACGTCTTACACAGTGCATCTACTCGTAGGTGAGGATTCCAAAGTTCACTTTAAGCAGGACAAGCTTTAATGCTATTGAATAAACAACTGCAGTCGCATAAGTGACCTCCAAAAATATCTTCAAAAGTGGAACATCTGGCATCTTTCCTCCTTATTGGATTCCATCCATGGTCAGCCAAGCCTGGGAAGAAACTCAAAAAGAGTGTACCTCTATCTGTTTTGGTTTTAATCAGACATTTCTCAGGATAGCTGGGTGTCAGTTCTCACAGCTAATCAGCTAGTTTCTTGTCAGAGAAAAATCCTCTGCTGGTTTTCTGTCACAAAAACACACTATATGGTTGTGAGAATCATTCATATGTCAACTTTAATTCAGGGCCCATTGATTCAGGCACCAGCACTTCAACTGACATTAACTATCTGAACTGGGCATCTTTTAAGAAGCCTTTTAGATTGCCATGCCTGATTCCTTTAGTAGCAAGAACAATCCTAGAAGTCTAATAGTAGAAACATTCTGTTTTCACCAACCACACTGTGTCCTGGTGTGTCCTCAACACACTGCTTTCATGCAAGTGCTAGGATCCATTGTGCTAATCATTGTCTTACATTTAAAATATGATACAGACCAATAATTTATACTATTTGATGAAGCACCTATGGTATTGTAGAACATCAGCATAAAAATTTCATACCCGTTAAGGTGGAATTTTAAATTCACCCACTTAGATAGACTTTTAGAGAATGTGGAGGTGTGATCAGATACAGATTTTTGTTCAGTGACAGAAGAGATTTATTTTATTGTGCTTAAACCATGAAAAATTTCATTGGCATATTTTTGCCTGGAAGGTAGAAAAGAATTAAATAATTTTATCTTAACTTTTTAATTTTCTTTAGGATTCTCCAAGCTAAAATAAAAATGCCTTTTTAAAATTTCAACCAATGAAAATAGATTCCATTATTTTACAGCATTTGTTCAGAGAACACTATTGAAGGACTCATGTTGGCTCACTTGAACTGAAATAACACCGTGAAGGAAATAAGCACTGATTTTTACTGATATTTGCAAACACTGAAATGCTTATCAAAACTGCTGCTAATTAGAACCACAAAAGCACAGCTAAAATACTCTGCTTTTTTTTTTTCCTTATAATTGCCAGATGGCTAAGAATTCTGTGAGTAAATAGAAGACAATTTAGAAGACAACAAATGAACAGCTAAGTTATCAGATTTGTGCAGGCAACAGTAGATACTATTTTAGAGAAAAGTAACTATAGGATAGCCCCATGACAGCTAGGTTTCACTTCAGAAAAGTGAGGATATTATGTATCAGGTCTGGCATGTGGTGAAGGAAAGATCACTTGCCTTAGGTGTCCCAGAGATTGTTCATCATTTAGATCACTCTGGAGGTTGTTTAACTCATTACTCACTCTCCAAAGGCCTTCAAGGAGCTATAAGTTCAGGGAAAATTCAACCCCTCTTGAAGTTCTTTATGAAAATAAAATCAGGGAGGATGGACAGTTTGGAAGACTTAAAAATTACTACTTATCAAATACATTTTAGAAAGAAATTAGATTTCAGAAAAGCCTCCCTCTACATCCCACAGAGTAAGTGGAATGAACTTTATTTTATTATGGTCTTTGGAGAAAATTCTTCACTAATGAAAAATCATGATTTGTGTATTTTATGTTGCCTTAAGGACATGGCCGGTGATGTTAAGATTGCTAGTTCTCATCTGAAGTGTTTGGATATTGTTATTCTTGATTTATATGTACTATATATTAATGCTAACTTGTTCTTCAGAAACATTCTTTCATATAATTGCAACAGCATGACATACCTCTTAACTTCTCCAGGCACTTCCATCAATTAAAAACTTTAGTCAACTTGTGTGTGAAACAGAGAGAAGGAATAAGAGAAATGAAGATTGGGTAGCAAAAAACTTCATGTGTAATGATGTTAACACATTTGACACATTTACATTATCATATTTCTCTTTAACACTCAGTGAGGATTTACAATTTGTAGTTTTATTCTTTCGTATAATATACTGCTTCATGGCCCTAGTGGAAAAAGTCATTAGCTGAACTGTTTATATTCATGAGAGTCATGAATGAAGATGCATGTTTATTGATTGTTGAGGAAGGTGGAGTTACTAGCTCTAGTCTAGTTGATAAAGAAGATGAGCACAGACTCCAAAGACAGACAACCTCAAATATTTGGAAACAAAAAAATAGAGAAATCCAATACTCTAAAGTTGTATTAATGGTTAGAAATAGACAAACTCACTTATAGAATTGCTTTCCTCCTCTCAGGCCGCTTGTATCGGTCTTTATAGATAGTTAACTTGACATGCTCTTAATTGTTTTCTTCCTCTTCAAGGATTCAATGAATTTCACCAGCTCCCTCCCTAACTTCTCAGAGTACAACCCTTGCCCTGTGAATCACTAAACCAATAAAAGATTTCTGCCTGGCCCTCAAGAATACTGCCTTTATTCAACATTACTTAATATAATCTCTTTCTACACATAACCTCTTCTCTGAACAGAATCTTATCTGAATAGAGCTAGGTCATGCAAAATCCACCTTCTGTTTCCAATTTCCCAGATAACCCATCTTCTAGAAACTGAACTTGCCATATCCCCTTCTTGTTTTTAAAAGCAAATAGGTAAATTCTGGCAAGTCAGGTGTCATGAGACAGCAGCATCTCTCCATCATGTGACAAGAATATAGTGATTAATCTTACACTGTTCTATGCATTCTGGCCAGTAGATAAACAGTCACAAGTGCTGGTTGATTTCAAGACTGTTGTTATCCCCAGCTGTGTATTAGGCTTCTAGATTATGACATTAATTCTCCTGTTTATATTTCTTTGAACAATGCTGTAATTTGTCAAAAGTTTCATATAATTCTTTTAGAATCTGAATTAAGCTTAGGTAGAAAACACTCTTCTACTTAATAGTCTTTCCATCTTTATCACATGTCCAGCCTTGGCTTTTCCCATGGCAGGTCTGTATTGTTAGATTCAACAAACCATTTGTATCCTGGGCTGCATCAAAACAAGCATGACCAGCAGGTCAAGGGAGGTGATTCTCTGCCTCTACTCTCTCTTGAGAGCCCACCTGGAGTACTGCATTCAGCTATGGGGCCCCCAACATAAGAAACACATGGACCTGTTGGATCAGGTCTAGAGGCGGGCCACGAAGATTATCAGGGGGCTGGAACACCTTCCCTATGAGGACAGGCTGAGACAGTTGGGGTTGTTCAGCCTGGAGAAGACAAGGCTCTGGGGAGACTTCGTGGGAGCTGACAACTGGCCTGCAGGCCTCACAGAAAGCTTTGGCCTTGGCAAGAGCAGGCTGTACTCTTGAAAGAAGATAAACAGCTTTTGAGGAATTTGAAGAACATAAAAGAAGAAGCTGACAGAAGCTAACGAACTCACATGGGGTAAAGAAATGTTGACCAATAAGAGAATGTTAGTGATGAGCAAAGACCAATTATTGTGTGACATGATGGTCTGGAGCTAAGCTAGAGAGTATAAAAGAGAGCTGTAAAAAATAAAGTTTGCTATTGCTGCTTAACTTATCCAGTGTCATGTCCGTCTCAACTACGACAAGACTTTATAGTGGTTTTCCAGTACTTAAAGGGGGCCTTTAGGAAACTCTTTATTAAAGAATGTAATGATAGGATGAGGCATAACAGTAACAAACTGAAAGGGAGTTTATTTAGATTAGCTGTAAGGAAGAAGTTCTTCACTGTGAAGGTGGTGAGGCACTGGAACAGGTTTCCCAGGGAGATGGTAAATGTCCTGCCCCTGGAAGTGTTCAAGGCCAAGTTCGATGGGGCTTTCAGCAACCTAATCTAGTGGGAGGTGTCCTTGCGCTTGGCAGGGGGGTTGGAACTAGATGATCTTTGAGATCCTTTCCAAGCCAAACCATTCTATGATTCTATAAAATATTTGTTCAATTAAAATATTTTTTTTCAGTCATTTGCTTATGCTTCATCACTCCTGGGTTTTGCTTCAGAATGAAGCAAGAGAGAATGGTCCCATTTGAGAAAAGAAAAATATTTTGCAAGGATTTCTTTCAAACTGTGTTGCAAATACATTGCTTTTGCTCAAGGGTATGCTGGATAACAGTAGGATAAATGGTTCTACGTATATGCAAGGGAAAAAAATATTAATAGTTCTTTATATGTATGTCATTCTTTTAAGATTGATGGGAACTCTGTGTGCATAAGCATTACATGAGCGGACCCTTAAAGCATGCAGAAAGGAGTCATTTAAAATTCAAACACAGCTTCATCTTGGCCATTAGTCAAGATGAAGCATCTTGGGAGGCTTCCAGTTTCACAAAGTAACTCCTGTGAAAGTCCTTTAAAGAAACACTCAGAAAAGATCTGAACAAGTGATGCTTTGATGCATAAATAATCAGAGAAAGTGAAGAATGGCAATCTTAACTTTATATCTAACAATAATCTCTGACTTGAAAAATCATGTTGGCGTGAATTCAGAGAAATATCTGCTCTGTGAGCAATCTCCCATGCAAATAAAAATCAGTGTTAAGACTGTAGTATGTAACACATTTACTAGTTTTGTGACTGGTTAATCCCATGCACTAGTTCTGTGGTGTAAATGAGTAGAAAAGAATTCCTCTTCTGCCTTTTACCTTTGTGCTTTTCCTACAAGTCTTCTCTTCAGACAAGGAGAAGGCCTCTGTAAGAATTATTTCTGTCCTCCATATTTGTGGATGCTACTGAGAAATGAACGCAGCTTTGACATTGATTCTCATTGTAGTCATGCCAGTCTGCTGGGTTTTTTCACAGAGTTACAAAAGAGGACCTGCTTCAATGCGCTTTTTCCCAGAGCACTGCAAAATTTCATTTCTCTTATCTGTGGTCTTAACTGCAAACTGATCATCTAACTGTGAATTCTAATTCCCCTCTCTTCACTAAAAATAATGATACAGAATTTTTACTGTGCTATTGTCCAAGATGGTAATGTAGAGTAAATACGACTGGATATGTAAAGAAAGTCTGACAGTTTAAAGGTCTATCTGAAGTCACTTAGGAGTTCTTCACACATTATGTGTCTGACGTGGTTCTTTCTGTGTCTCAGTGCACCTGTCTTCCACCCATCCAAAGGCTTTTTCATTAAGAAAGAAGGATGGGGAGACCAGTATGCTGTCCACCAGAATAACCTACATAGCCAAAGCTAGCTTTCTGTCTCTATGTGGCAACCTGTTGCTCCACAGATAAGGAGTGATTGACAGGTTATGTGAACCATCCTGGTATGTTATGTATAAGGTAGTGACAAAACTGCTCTCTTCTCTTTCCCAGGAGCAATGTTGTGAGTATTATCAAGCATTATATAGTCTCTCAAACCAAATGAGAATTTAGTTCATGAAGGACTAATCATTTGAACACTTTACTAATCCAGAAAGTCCATTAAAATGTGTACAGTAATACTGCCAAGAATTCAGCTTGCATTTAGTGTCTTCTATTAATATTAATCTTTTTTGATGCTAGGTGGCTGAGGAAATGATAGTCATTTCTCAGCTGAATGGTATAAGCTTGTGATACATGTTTTCTTCCAAAATCTATTATATTTAGTGAAATGTACTTTTGTAATTGCATAACGTGAGGAAAAAAAGGGTTAAAGTACAGCCTCAGATGTCTCACATGTTTAAATGTATGTCCTAATACATCTTTTGGAAAGATTTAAAGAACACAACACTGTCCATTCTCTGCTGTGAAAAAAAATGTCTTGGACTTTGTTGTGGAGAAACTGTTCATAACATCTCTCTCACCTTCTTCTCAAGGCCATTTGTGGAAACAAGGGTGAGAGAAACAGATGTTTAAATAGAACCTATATCTTCTGGAGATACATATATATATATATATGTACTGGGGATAACAGACAGTAAGTTGTGCAATAGACACCAAGAGGTAAATAGCCCACTCATCTAGTAGTTCAACAACAGGATCCACCTCTAAGGAACTAGCAGCAGAGTGAAAGTCCAAAGAAGAGATAGACATTCCCTTTCAATCCCTTTGTCCTGACTTATTTCCTATTTAAAGGGAGCTTTTGAGTGATCCTGTAGCTTTTCTGAATTCCCTGTAGTAATTTTAACCCTACTTCAAGAAAAGCATCCAGAACTGTATTTTATTCTCTAACACTCTTTTGTACAGCAGAGACAGAACTTAGGAATCCCAAAGAGAGACTGGGGAAGTGTCGTTTAAGTGTACTACCTAATTTGCTGTAAGCTACTTTGTTCCCCTTGCTATAATCCTATTTATATGGCAGATATGAGTAAAATGACCTCTCTACATTATAAGAATGGGCCCATGCTCACATAAAAAAATATTATTCAATTTATCAAAATTATTATGCAGTTTCATAATGTCTCCTCAGAAAACTTCCTTTCAGCTCTCTGTAGGTGAAAATTTCCCCCCTTTCCCTGTGTTAGGCCTGCAAATTTAATATGATTGCGGACCTTACTGCTGGTTTGTTCACCCAGCTGATGGTCTCTTTGCAACCTCTTCCCAAACAGGTAAGACTGGAAAATACACAGATACGATGTAAGTGACCTACTCCTTTCTGTTCATTAACAGAGACAGAATTCCAGGCCTTTTTCTCTGAAGGAGCAGGTTATGAAGCTGCTGTAAAGATGGTAGGATCCAGGGAGCAGACAGGAAATTTTCAAAGCACAGGGAACTGAGCACGACTTGCCGTGACTTCATCTCTGAGCAGCCTAGAAGTAAAGCAGCAATGGGTTGGGAGCGACAGCACTGCATATAAATCCTTTGTATTTCTAATCTATCTATATTTTAAAAGCTAGGAATTCTGGTTAACAGTTTAATAATCCCTGTTTTTTCTGAGTTTAAGAATAAATTCAATCTTCTTTGGGGATTTCATTATAAAGAAAAAAGTAAGCACAGACTCATTCCAAAAGCAGACTGACTTAGGAACCTGCCAGAGGAGCTACTTTAATTTCTGTATTTGCTGCTGTCTTACATTTTTCACAAGAAATGCACATCTTTCCTGAAATGCAATGTGTAAAACTGCGTACACTATACCAGCTGAGGCTTTACCAATGGTGCTAAGTAGGAGGGTGCGTAAATATCTGAATTATTACACAGATAGGAATAATGTGATCAGTAGTTCATAACTCTATTAATAAATTTGTGTTTGTCTTTTTTGTAAAAGCATAATATCAATACATCAGCTAGCCATCTGCCAAAACCTCCAGGTCCTTTCTTGGAGAATTATCAAGTTCTAGTTATTTTACATCCTGTATCTGTACAGCTGGTACAGTGTAGTATTTTGTACTTCCACCATTTAATCTATTATCATTTATATATTTCTATTTATTCCAGCATCCAGGTAAATAATGATAACCCAGAAATGAATCAAAATCAAGGCAGACTCCTTTTTTCCAATGGATCAGCTCTCTCAGGAAAATTAACCAATCATGTCTTCATATTACAATGGCTCTGTCTTTACTTGTTATCTGTGGTTTGCTCATGGGGATGTCATATGGAATAGCATCTAAAGCCACCATGATGTCACAAGTTACCCATTCTTTTTTGAAATTGAGACTACTAAATGTCACTGACTGATTAGTGCCAGTGACATCTGGACCACTTGATTTCGTTACTCCTTCCTCATGTAGATGTAATGATTTCACCAAAGAAAGTAGCTCTTCTTAAGTAATACATACACCTCACATTTAGCTTTCATCTGCATAACAGCTAAGTGATATGCATATTAATTCCTATTTATCAACTTTTACAGGTAATATAGCATTATACATTTACTGAAAGCTCCAGATTTGGTCTGTATAGCACTACTTCATCCTTGCCTCCTAGCTTACATGTGACATCTATTAATGCTTCCCTAGTCAAAGGCCTGTTACCGTCAGAAGAGAAAAACAGATTGGTTTGATAGGATTTGTTCTCGACAAACTTACATAGACTCTTACGATCTCCTTATTGTCTTCACACTGTTTACAAGAAG
>VZZY01004492.1:252-11731 GCA_013400335.1 Eurystomus gularis
AAGAGGAGGAGGCACCTCTATCTGCTTTGGTCCTAAATCTGTTTCTCAGGATAGCTGTGTGTCTATTCTCACAGCTAATCAGCTAAATTTCCCAGCAGAGAAAAAACCTCAGTTGGTTTCAGTCACACTGTCTGGTTGTGAGATTCATCCATATATCTTTAATTCAGGGCCCATTGCTCAGGCTCTAGCACTTCAAATATCCGCTTAAATACCTTAAGTGGGGCATTCTTAAATAGCATAAATAGTATTCTGCAAGATAGCATTAAAGTATTATCAAGCATTCCTCAAAAAAACAAGCAAAGAAACAAACAAAAGGGGCAATTTTCTTATGAAGTGCCTGTGGGTAGTTCAAAGTTTAAAAAACCCAATTATTACGTCAATTTGATTCAGTGTATTTTGAGAGTACAGGTAATAGGGAAGGTCACTTAATGCATGATGTTGTGTCCATATTCTCATCGACCTTCATCGGTGACACACATCAGGACAGATCCTGTTATGTGAAAAGACTAAAAAACAAACAAAAAATTGCATTTTGCAAGCACTGTGATTCCCAAGGGTTCAAAAAACACCAGGCAGGTTGAAAAGATGAATTGACTTAATAATGGAGGAGAAAGTAATGTTGCCTTTGTTAAGAGCAGGGTGTATTTGGTTGCCTTCGAGATTTCCTTTTGGAAGTGCCCCAAGTGCTTTTCACGCTTCTCTCTACAACTCTGGGGCAAAATAAATTCACTTTTTTTTTTTCCTTGTTTTTAGAAGCATAAGATTCACATAATCACAGACATTCACACTAGCTGATGGGACAACACTAAATTCTGAGGTCTGGCAATGCTGATCTGGTGTCATTTCTGTCCTCTCAGGATGTAATCCTAGTCCTACCAAAAAAAATGGTAACTACACTCAACCAGTGGGACAAGGTCTGTGAGAAGGCTAAATTCTGTGAGGATTTTCAGCACCCTATGTCCTTTTTCTCTCCAAATGCAAGGATAAAACACAGTATGGCACTTCAAAGATCATCTGACAGATACCTCACAAGACAGATTTGTGGGAGGAGGTGATCTCTTCTCCAACTAAAAAAGCCAAAAAGAAGTAGGGTAGACTTCAAAGCTAAAGGCAAGATGTGGCCATCCTCCCTCCTCCACAGGTACAGACTACCTTTTAATTTAGAGGTGGTCTAAGAGACACTTATCTAACTAACCCCCTACCAAGTTTTCTCATTTTGTATTATTAAGCCTGCAGCTTCTCTTCAAATTAATGCTTTGTGCACCCAAAAGTTGATCCACATTTTCCAACTACATCAACAAAAGAAACGCCACCACCACATCTGGCGCTCTGCAGCACAGGCTGCAGGTTAAGCAAGTTTCATAGAGATGTGTTACTCTTTCTTGTGTGATGTGGACAGTTTCTACATCATATCAGTTGCTTTCTGACAGTGGGGCGAATCCACACAGTGTCTATATTGCCTCCAGATTCATTCAGCAGCTCCTTCAGAAGGCAGTGAAGGGAGGACAGAGGGCACCAGGGAACTGAGAAGCTCACAGCAAAGGGAATCATTTTATATCCTGATGACAGAACCAGGTCAAAATGTCTGGCATGAAGGGCTTTTTCTTTTGTAAGAGAAAAATATCAAGTCATCAAAGTCATGTGAATGGCTAATTTTGACAAAATTTCATTTTAAATAAATTAAAAACCAAGGATTTTTGATAGGAATAGTCTCATAAAAGAGAAAAGCAGTGATGCCAAATATGCAAACCAACCCTTTCATTTGAAAAATTACTTCCTGCTATCAGGGAAAACCTAATATTATGAAAGACACCAAAGAATTTCTTTTTAGCCTCACAAAGTTCTTTCAAGGGAAACAGAAAATCCGTATTTTGGTTACAATCAGATTTCAAAATAACAGAATTTTCCCCCTAAACTGGTCCCACACAGCACTAGATAAAACATAGCTTGGAGTAGAGAGACCTTCACTACTCCACTGCTACCTTGCCTCACTTCAAACAATTCTCTGAAGTAAAAAGAGACTTAAAGTCAATCAGAGGTGCAGCTTAATGTCTGCAGAGCCACCCCACTGAGCTACATGCAGTGGTGGGAACAACAAGCAGGAAAAGTGAGAGGTAAACGAAGAAGCCCATGGAAAGCCTTCTGCAGCTGGTGACTTTGGATGGATGCTCTCACGAACAACAGTGGGTTGGCTTTAGCGTACAGCCAGATACGGTCATGCAGCCACCCTTAACACTGAGTTTTTATAGTGGACTGGTAAATTTTATTTCTTCCCATGCCTGTCTACAATCCTGCCCACTGACTTGCGGTTCAAGTCAGAAGACAAAATCCTACGTCCTTCAGCATAGTGTTGTAACAGCTTTAAGTGTGGCTTTGCAGATGGTGAGGGCTTTGATGGTTTCCACATGGGCAGATTAATTTTCCCAGCAGTACTCAAGGAAAGCAAAGAAAAAAAAGGAAAGAGAGAGGGAGGGAAAATGCAGCCAATCTTAAGTAACTCAAGGAGAGCAAGACCAGGCTAGCAAATAAGACTCAGCTTCTGCATAATCCTGGATAAATCCAGATCTGCCCAGGCCCACTGAGGTCACCTGATATTAACAGACATTACATGTCTAAACACTCTTCAATTCCAAGTCTTTCTATGCCTAAAGCTTGACCTACAAATTAAGGGGTTTAAGTAATTAACATCATTGCAATATTGTATCAAGTCCTTTGAAGCTCTCTGCTATCACAGCAGCGGGTCCAAAAGATGTACAAGTCTTAGGCCGGTTTTAAAAAAAATCTTTTCTTGACATACCTTTGAGTCCTCCTCCTTTCACTCTTCTTCACACATTTGATAAGACAACAAGTTAAAAAAGCCATGGACATCAGCAGAATGACGGCACAGCTCACGACGGAGGCAATCACTGCGACCTTAAATCCAAAAGTCTCATATTTTGATATGGCTGCAGCAAAGCAAACACAGAAGCATGTTTCTAAGGTCAGCCCATGAATTTATCTTTCACATTTTCACCCTTCTCCTAACAGATCAGTGAGGACTTTCACGTTAGTATATGTTAAGATACTAGAGTATCTTGGCTTCAGCTTCAAGCTACGCATGGCTCCAATTCAGCTATTTAAAAACCTCCTGTTTATAAGCTACTCATGAACTGTTCACAACTATTTCAACACTGCAATTAAATAAACACAATGTCTTTAGTGCTGCGGTAGCTAAAAAGCACAACTTTGTCAGCATATCAAATGCAGATGAGCTAGCAGACTCTTATTAGCAATTGTTAACAAGGACCAGAGCTGCAAAACCAAATAGTGACAGGGGTACGTGGTTTAAAGAAGCCCTTTAGAGCAAGGACATTTCCATATAATTACATCCTATTTGGCAGGCAATGAACAAAAGGTCTTCCTCTGTTTGGGGAAGAATGCAGGATGGAAGAAGAGACAGTATCTGCAGAGCTGAGTGTTCACAGTGATCTGATACTGAAAACGGGATTGTTGAGACAAAAAAGGAGGAGTAGGAATGTGATGTGGCACACCTAATACAGATTCTTGCCAACTCATTTGGAGCAAAAACTCATTTTTGCTTCAAAACCCATCTAGTTCTTCCAACACCGTGATGACCAGCCCTCAAAATGGTTCAGCTGAGCTCCACACAAAGAGTTATGTTTCTGCAGCCGCTGGAGGGAAGGATTTCTTTCATTTTTCTTTAATGAAACCTCTCAAATGAGAGATACAAATAACTGAATTTGTGAGAGAGTGTCTAGAAGAGCCACCCACCTACCAGTGATTTAAAATTATACATAAAATGATAGACTGAGATTCTTAAAGCTCAGATGTACGATGTTTTGCTTGGGCCTACTTCTAGTCAAATTACTAACAACCTTATAATAAATAAGAAGGAACAAAGCATGGAAGGTAGTTAATGTTGTTGCCATTCAAATGGGATTTCCCAGGTGGCTATACCTAGAATTGCTAAAAAAACCCAAAACTGCCATGTTTCTTTTACAGCAAAACTATCTTCAGAAAGAAGGCCAGGAGATTAGAGGGTTTGCAAATATGCTTCCACATTAGTTGTAGTCTTCTTTAGAAAATTTACAGATAGGACCAGCTTGTAGCTATAGAGCCACAGTTATTCTGGGTGCAACACCGGAATATCTCAATGACATAAGATCAAGGACAAATCCAACCGAGTCCTTTCAGTGTCATGATAATGAATGATGTCAGAACACATATGGAGCACAATTACAGCCAACAGGGGCAACTTCGAAGGAAATTGAATTTTTCTTTTTCCTTGCACGGATGTCTAGAATTAGTCCTAACATTGTAGGAGATAGGCAGGGCAAAAGAACCACAGCAGGACTGGAAATGGTCTGGAAAGAACCTTACGCTTGCAGGAAGGAACTCCGGCTGTCCACTGGGTACTGTTCTCTTTCCAAATGCAGGTGATGACGCCTGGACCCTCCAGCTGGTGCTCAGCAGAGCAGTGGAATGTTATCACTGTCCCCACAGCCGTGCCATTGCCGTGAATGATCTGTAGCATGCCGAGCTGGGGAGGGGAGATGCGGCTGCACTGCCCTGCGGAACAAAAGCAAAGCGAGACAACACAGTGTCAGAGCCAAAAGCAAAGGTCTGCCTAAGTTTTACTGTGATTAGATTGTAAATCAGTCCAAGTTAATGGTCAAAACAAGTAGCAGACCTCAGTGGGCAACGCTGACTGCTCTGCCAAGTACCAGCCCGAGGCCAAACCCCCTTTGGTGCCATTCAACAGCTCCACTGCCTTGACCCCTGGCACAAAGTGGGGTTTTACTTGTGCTGTAACATTATCTGCTTAGACTGGTACATATTAACCAAGCCATTCTGTGAGTGGCATGGTCTCCTATGGATTCCTGTCTTGTTGGACTTTGCATGTTTAATTATGTACTCAGGCTGGCATCTTCCATGCTGCGAGTATTCATAACACATCTTCTCCCAAGCAAACTTTCCAAGATCTAATGGATTGATCACACGTTTCAGCATTTCGGTCTACTTGGTAGATTCTTTTCATGATCCCACAGAAATGTCCTGTCTTTGAAGAGCACAGCACCTCTGCTAATCTTGGCTGAAATGAGCTGCTGGGTTTGAAAGCTACAGGGAGGGGACAGAGTGAAAGGTACATATACAGCACAGCTACATTCCACTTATCTCCATTTTCAAGTGACAAACTGCTTTATAATATGTAATTAGTTTTTAGTATATTTTTGTTCATTCAGCTTTTCTCTTTCTATCTCTTTCTTGTTCTTACAGCTGTTCCTTGAGTCATGGTGCTGTTCTCTCAGCCACTGACTTTATACAGCGAGTCTTATTGTCACAATATTCCTTGTTTCACACTCATTATAAACATAAGTTTTAATGATTGGTCATTAAGACAACATATAATATCCAGATGTACTTCAAAGAACAATATCTACATTTTCTGGGTTTATACATGTGCACTGACAGAATCTGGCAACTTTTATATATATATTTTTTTAACATTTACTAAATTAAATACCAGCACTGCTTCTGCATCTGAGCCCAAGTTTCCTGTCTTTCACTGGATTTCCAAATGACTTCTGCAGACTCGGAGGCTCTTAAAAACCCATCCTCTGGAAACCAAACCCAAAGAAATCTCAGCAAAAGACCAAAAAAAAGCCACAGTGACAATTACTGGTCTAATTTAGTAAGTAAATATGTACTGAGGACTAGCTTTTAAAACCATGCCTGTTTTAATTCCATGCAGATTATTTCTGTTTTGACTTCTGCCAGTCTTTTACTATGGCAGCAATTTGCCTCAACAAGAGCAAGTATTTTCCAGAGGGTCATTTCCCTTCATCCCTTGTCCTTCCCTCCAACATCCCATTGCTGGAACACATGGGAATGTGTGCCTTGGACAACCTTCCTCCACACTCCAGATGAGTGTTATGAGTTTGGGCTCTTCTTTTAACTTCAACACTCAGAGACGTATCATGAAAAACCATAAATAACCAAAAATAGCTACTTTTTTGCATGTTATAGTTTCAAGGTTATCTTTAGATACTGGGACATAGGGTTCATGTCGGTGACACTTCCAGCTGCATGAGATGCAGAAGGTAATTCAGAGCCAAATTTAATTCAAAGTGTATCTGCTTAGCCACCACAGCAGCCCTCATTAGATGCTCTCAGCAGACTTGCCACTTTACCTGGACTTGTCATTCAGCCTCTGCTCTGCAAAGAATAGATCATTTGGCACTGGATCCTTTCTCTCAGGACATATTTCACTTAATCCAGCATTGACCATCATGAGTAATACATGTGGCTGTTGCTGGTTCAGGTGCTCTTGACCCTTTCCTGCTCTGCCCTTGCCCATCACATGCCAAGTGATTAAAGCCTCTCAACGTCAGTGACCTTGTCAGCATTATTCCTCAGCCATGGAGTTGAAAATATTTTTCTTCACTCAAGCGCTAAAAAGATTTCTAACAGCCAATGTCCAATGAAACCATGCATATTTCCTTGCTTTGGCCAGAGCTGTAACAGCATTATGCCATCACCAGAGATCATTCCCGTAGTAATCTAATTGGGGCAGGAACCCCAGAAGCTCATCTTAATGACAGCTAATGAGGGCTAAACTTCTACAAGCTTCTTCTACACTTGGCTTTACACAGATGCTGAGCTGAAAGTTCAACTGCATTTCATGTACCTGTATTTGTATCCAGAAAATATGCTGAGGTCTTGGTTTGCAGTAACTGTTAGCACCCAGAAATGTAAAATGGAATAAAAACTCTAGTTATTGCTCACGTAACTTTTGCAATAGCTGCACCTCAAACCCCACAGCTTCATGCCTGACTGACAGCACCTAAGGCTAGGAGGAACGATTGAGGAATTAACAGCCTACCAGCCATTTCTTTGTAGTTTATACTAAACATGAAAATTCATGATGTGTTGTTTAGTTTTGATTAGCTTCATGGCATCATTCCTAGACTTGATGCATGGTCTTCAGTGTCTAGTTCCCATTATTCCTCGCTGCTGTCCTGCATTCCCAGGCTTATGCTCTGCTTACACTCCACATAATGTGCGAGTGCAGCCCAGAAAGCCAACCATGTCCAGGGCTCATGTCCAGGGCTGCATCAAAAGAAGCGTGGCCAGCAGGTTGAGAGAGGTGACTCTCCCCCTCTGCTTCACTCTCATGACACTCCATCTGCAGCATGGTGTTCAACTCTGGAGGCCCCAGAATAAGAAGGACATCAACCTGTTGGAGAGGATCCAGAATAGGGCTACAAAAATGATTAACGGGCTGGAACACCTCTCCTATGAAGACAGGCTGGGAGAGGTAGGGTTGTTCAGCCTGGAGAAGAGAAGGCTCTGGAAAGGGCCTTACTGAGGCCTTCCAGTATCTGAAGGGGGCCTACAAGAAAGCTGGTGAGGGACTTTTTACCAGGGCTTGTAGTGATAGGAAAAGAGGTAATGGGCTCAAACTGGAAGAGGGTGGATTTAGGTTGAAAATTAGGAGGAAATTCTTCACTCTGAGGGCAGTGAGACACTAGAACAGGTTGTCCAGGGGGGTTGTGGATGCTCCATCCCTGGAGGTGTTCAAGACCAGGTTGGATGGGGCCTTGAGCAACCTGGTCTAGTGGGAGGTGTCCCTGCCCATGGCAAGGGGGTTGGACTAGATGATCTTTGAGGTCCCTTCCAAGCCAAACCATTCTATGATTCTGGCTACTTACTTTCAAGCTCAAAAGAAAACTTACTTGCTGATACATTCCTATCAAACAAAGGCTGGAAATTTTTTATTTATTTTGAAGTCAAACAGAAGTCGTGAGGACTAACTTTTCATTTTACTCATTGAAAAGGATTAACAAGGATTAACCTTGTCCCCTCTGCATACCATGCCAACACAGAGCTGGTGAACTTACATGACCATCAGCGGGCCAATTCCTTTCAAGGCACAAAGAGATGAACACCTTTACATTCCTGCAGCTACTTCTGCAGCTTCTTGTAAAGCAAGAGCTGATATATACCAACACATTTCTTAGCTTGGCTTCACACTAAGAGGATATTCAGCATTCAAAAAGTATCTAAACCTGTCTGCCAACATAGAAGAAGGGCATTACCTATAGCAAATAAACAGATTATTTCATATGACAAATAACTGTCCTCAAACAAAAGTCTCTAAAATGTAGCATACTCCATAAATTCTTAATTCATCCAAACCTCCAGGTTCAGAAATAGCCACATAAGTAATTTCCAGGCATTGAAAAATAAAGAGTAATGCAAGAATTAAGATAAAATAATCTAAAATATCTCTTCTCACACACAGCCAGGATTATCTGTATTGCAAAATCGATTTGTCAGAAAGAATTATCATATGGTTTCACTGTGAGCAAGCTGCAGATTTATGTTTTACTGATAAGAAAAGAGAAATGAGAGAGCAACCTAGGCACTCTTGCCCATTAAACACTTCCTGTGCGCCTTCCACAGTGAAAGACAAAAATCAAATATACTGTGTAAGCATACAGCAAAATTATCTAAACCACAGCAATAATTACCGGAAAGCATGTTATCAAAACTGCCACTCGCTCTTTGTGCAGAAAGGGAGCAATCCACGACTTCGCCTCATTATTCCCATGCACGTGTAACTCAAGCCTTTGTGTTGCTTATTGTTGACTATTTAATGCAACTAAAACAAGCTGGAATAACCAGATGCCAGAAAGAGACAGAACATTAGGTTCTATAAACTCTGCAAAATAAACATGCTGATATTATTTCTGCAAGTCTATTTTCCTACTGAAGCATGCCTTAGAAATTAGTGTTCCTGAAGCCACAGGCATAACGCTGAACATCCACAGCAACCTCACAGAAGAGCCTGAAGAAGGTCCCCAGCTGTGCTGCAGCCCCTAGGAATTGTCCTATAGAGACTTCCTGCTGCTTGGTGGCACCAAGCAGACCTGCCTCAACCTTTTCTAACATATCAGCAATGGCATGATTTGACCTTTTCTACCTACTGCACTGGTTTCAAGAGTCACTATAAAGCCAAGATACTGGAAAGCTCTTACAGACCTGTCTGCCTTCTAACATGTGGATATGGCCCTACAAAATTATTTCCTTGCGGGATGTTTTGGAGGTCCAGGGGTGGCACAAACCACATGCACGAAAACACTGCCCTCTGCACACACATCACTGTAAGAACCACTTTCAGTGGGCAGGGCCAAGCTGCCCAGAGGAGTTCCAGAGTCTGACGAAGACCTGTAAAAACTGCAAGAACCACCACACAGGCAGCTGTTCCCCTGGGTCACTCCCATGGAGGAAATATCTGGACAACTGCAGACAGTGAAACTTAAAGGGACCTACAGAAGACATCTGTCAGACCACCTAGTCTGAAAAAAGAAATGCAACTCGTTAAGGATATGTGGGTCTTACATCTGCCAAATTTCAGCATTTCTAAATGAAAATACTCCCTAGAAAACCTTATGGGTTTCTATTGAAAAATTAATGTTAAAATTGTGAAAGAAGGAGCCCAATTTCTGATTGTTCTCACAGGCCACTCATGGAAATGCTTTTTCAAAAAAGCTGCCGGTTACCCACTCTATAGAGCTGCAATTCCTACATCCAGATGGGAAAACACACAGTACTGAGCACTGCGTGGTCTTCGACAACTCAGAGTGCCCTTTGGTGGGTGAAGGATGGCAAGACTTCAGATCTTTTCATGCCTGCTAAGGTAGCAAAAATCACCAGACAGCAGCAAATTCTCGGCTTCCATCTCCAAAAGCAACCTTTGCACAAAATTGTATATTCAAATCTGAAGCAGATGAATCCAGTTCATCTCTCTATATAATACTGAGCCTTTTACTTTCCTCTCTCTTAGAATCTTCATCTGGCTTTTGAGCTGCTCAGTGTAGTGATCAAGATGTAGCAAGACTTAGGAGTCAGGACTAAACACTTCCCAACTCTACTCTGAAATAGTAGAGGGCTGCAAGAAATTTTAATCCATGTAAAAGCCAAGCCATGTATCACCTAAGTGCTAGATTAGGGTTTGATGACAACATGTGCAATCCACTCTTATTTCAAACATAAATAACGTGTAGGATTGGTATAAAATGATTCTTATTAATGTCTTTTATATTACTTTTTTTAAGAGAGAATTTGTTCCAGTCACTGTACTGCTATCTCCATGACTGATTTTTTTTGCCAGTTTACATAGAATCATAGAATGGTATGGGTTAGAAGGGACCTCAAAGATCATCTAGTTCCAACCCACCTGCCATGGGCCCCTGCTCCCACACTTCCCACTAGACCAGGTTGCTCAAGGCCCCATCCAGCCTGGCCTTGAACACCTGCAGGGATGGAGCATCCACAGCCCCCCTGGGCAACCTGTGCCACTGTCTCACCACCCTCAGGGTGAAGAATTTCCTCCTTCAGATTTTCCAATATAAATTTAATCATTTTTTATCTAAATAAATTACATATTTGCAAAATGCAGAGTTTGTGGCCTAATTTCCAAAACAAAAATCCTAAAGAGAATAAAATTAAGAAGAATAACTTGAAATGAGCTTTTCATCTGCACTTCAGTGAGACCCTGAATGTATCACAGGTCCTGGAGCAGATAGACCCAACGGGCAGGTGAACTCAGCAGGACACAACCAAATTCCACCACTCCAGAGAGCTGAGTCCCAGCACACTGTCCTCAGCAGGCAGCGAGGGATCTAGACCTCCCTCTGCTTGCCTCCAAAGTCTGTTAGCACTGCTTCTTGCATAATAAGCATCAGTAATTACAAGAAAGCAAAAAGAAGTAACTGGTTACACAATACTACAGTCTTCTACAGATGGTCTTAAGCCTCCCCCATGCATCTCTACATCCGCAGTCTCTGAAGAGGTTCAAATCCAAAGCAAGATGAGTGTTACCCTAGGATCTGTCACTCTATCTTTAGGGAAAGCCAAACAGAATCAGAAACGTGAGAAACAAACCAAGAGAAATGAATCTGTCAGCTCAACTCTGAATTTCAAATTTGCAGGTCAGGAATCTGTTTCTATGTCACTTTCCTCCTGTCCAGGGAATAACAAAGACTAGGAGCATCCCTGCACCTTCCCTCTGCTGCCAGGTCCCTCTCTGTTCTCGGGTATGCTTTGAGAGGCACAGCCTTACTGGTAGAATTGTCTTTCACGAAACATCAGGCCAGTTAATTCTGTAGGTTTATATTTTAAACTTTCATCATTATCTTTCCTCAGTGTTCATGAAGAACCTCTCATTTGTTAAATCTGTGCAGCTGACTGTAACATTCCTGCAGATGATGCAAAGTGATACACAGGCTCCATTAACGAGACCCTGTGTATTCTCCAGTGGAAATTATGATGAGCAGAAATCATAGAATCGCTATGGTTGGAAAGGACCTTTAAGATCATCGAGTCCAACCATTATCTTTCTCTACCAGGCCACTTCTACACCATATCCTTGAGCAACCTATCTAGATGGCTTCAAATACATCCAGGGATGGTG
>VZZY01004495.1:0-19830 GCA_013400335.1 Eurystomus gularis
TTGTGAAGTTATGCACAGTGTAGCTCAGGATACATGCTTTTACATGCAAAAACCACAACTGGAAAAAATCTAAAAATAAAAGTGTGTTCAATGCTGACTCAGTAACTAAACTAAAAAGCATTCTGAAGGTAAAAAAAAAGTTAAAAAAAAATCACCTTTTCAGTAAGTTTAGATTTCAAGTAACTCAGGAGGTTTTTTAAAACTAAACCCTCAAAATTGGTATTATGTAATTCCACTGAGAAAATACAATAGCTCACTCTGAAAAACAAAACGCTATATGAACAACTTACTCTTTTGGTTTATATGTTATAAGCTCACAAATTTTCTCTCATACGAATTCTAGAACACATGTAGTATTACAGCAGGTTTTAAAAAAAAAACAACACTCAGGACTTTTTTGGAGTTGTCTGCTTTTTGTTTTTTGAAATTATTTCCAGAAAAGGCAAAATCCCCAGTAGATTATGGGTTTGTTTATACTGTTTAAAATAATGTTACACTACAAAAAGAAACCGAGGGAAAGTTATTCTGTGTCTGTTCCTATGATATAATAGGAAAAGTCAGACAAGTTTTCACATAGGCATCACATTTTACTACTTGTTTAGGAAATACATACAGGTATAAAACAGGATGGAAACTGACTCAAAGCGATTTCTCACCAAGTTTTTGAATTAACATAAGCAGTTTGCTATTCCATAAGCTGGGAAGCACTGGGGCACAAGGGGAAATTTTCTGACTGCAAGTGCAAGGCAAGGAGAGCGTTTCATTACGGCAAGTTACTTCAACAATATGACAAAGATCTGAAAAAGGCACTCTGCACTTAAAAGCTTGATTTATTCTTTCAAATACAATGTTTGGTCAAACAAATTTATCTTCCTGCAAACCCCATATTTCTTATAATCTGGGAAAAACACAGTGTTTCAATTTATTTCAAAAAAAAAGGTATAAGGAGAGGTTGCAGCATAGAAGTCTTCATAAAAGAAACTATTTACTATGTGGAAACATAGTATATGATATATATTTTGAAAATCTTAATGTAAAACAAAATCCTATCAAACTGTCCTATCGTAGTTTCTACCCATTTATGATAGACCATGAGAAAGCAGATGCTCTTGATGCAAGCTCTAGGCTCACTTTATCATGGAAAACTATGGACTACCCATTTTGGAGAGAATCTCTTCCACTGCAGTATTGGACTTATCTGCATGATTTGGGTAGAATCAGAAGAAGCAGCAACAACATAGCTAAAACTGGAATGATTAGCTGACTACTGAACAAACAAAAATCTCTTTAGAGTTTTGATCATGTACAAAACACATTTACATATTTTTAAGAGGCAAAAGAACTAGATAAGAACCCAAACAAAACCCACAGCCACTGACATTCATCCTTGCATTTACCTTCCTTATTGTTGTCCAATCTTCCAGTATATCAAGGTCTTGTAACATATAGACTATATAAGGGCGTGGAAAAGTTAGGGAAAATTCTTTTAAACAGTCATTTAAAAAATCCTGTAATGTTTGTAGAAAGGTACTAATAGCTCTTTTCTGCCAATCTTTCACACAGAGTACCTGAAGAAAGAATACCTTCACATGAAGTGAAAGCTCAGCAAAAATAAATGCATCTTTGAATTATGCAACCTAGAAGTACACTTTAACAATTATTAAAAGAGACAAGTAGTAGTGTGCAGATATTCAGACTACTGGAGTTAAACATGAGGATAAGGCCAACACTTTTGATACAATCATTTCATCCCTAACAGTTCCAAATATCATTCTATTTGCAATACTACAAATTACAATTAAAATTCACTGAAATTTCAATATACCACTGCAAATCAGCACCTACACTAGTATCAGCTTTAATAAAATCATATTTACAGTATTCTGCATCATATTTCTTTGAGCGAAAAGTGTAGACAGTACCATATCTCTGAATATCAAATATCCAAAAACCAGGAAGTAGAAAGGCAAAGCCCCTTCCTTGAACTATCAACTGTAAAGTAAATTACAATACATGAACTTAAAAAATGAAACTATATATAGGACAGTTATTCCATTACAACAGTCTTCAGTTTTTACTTTGTTTCTTCCCATTTCATCTCTGAAAAACATGTTTAGAAAAAGGTGCTATGAATTTAAAATTCAAATCTCCTAAAATGGGATTTGAGAGCTTTAACACATTCCATTTGAAATTTTGAGAATCTAAATCCATTTTCAAATTTGTTTTCCTCTAAATAGCAGAGAATTACAAATCAAAAGCCATGTAAAATTTCTAGGTACTTGCTTTATACAAATCTGTACAAATTGACGAGCTCACAACTATTTTAAAATCACAAGCAAAAAGAGCAAATTCATCTACTTTACAACTGAAAGGACTTTCTGCTATATGAACTGCCTGAAACTGCTGGGATTTTAGACCTAATAGTATGTTTGTATTTGCTGTTTGAATGTATTCTAAAATAGCAAGGTAGTTCACAATTCATAGAATCTCATGCTATCTGTATGGACCTCCTGAAAATAAGGATGACCAAAAGCTAAAGAAAATACACTTTCATGCAATCTAGCACTGAAATTGCTAAAAGGAGTTAAGAAGCTAAAGAAGCCACCTGTACTTGCATTAATACCACTTGGCTTTTAATCATTAGTTAAAAAACATCTCTATTAAACTGAATTTATGACACATCCTAATGGAAGAACAGTTGTTACTAGGACAAATCATCCTGGATGTGTTCCAGTAAATCAACTGTCCTGAAGGAGGGTGTCCCAATGATGACTTTTCTTCAGAAACTTCTTCTTTACCACCTTCTCCTAAAGTTACAAAATCTTGTGAAAGCAGCAGGACTTTTTGCAGCAGCTTAGCAATAAAAATGCACTTTATACTATGTAATGTCAATACTTATAAATTGGTCTCTTTTAGGTAGCTTCTGGAAACTTCTAAGCCATTACATCTCTATCCTATAAAAATGTTAGGCTGAGGGTAGGAGTAGATAGAGTACTCAGTTTGCAAAGGCATCTTCTTCTTGCTCTGGAGAAACAGGACACCATCTCTTAAGTGTTATAGCTTAAAAAGTTTCAGCTGCACTGCATGCTTTTCAACAGCTTATAAAGAATTCACCAGTGAAAAATTCTTAAATACTATACTCACTCTACAGGAACCCCAAACCCACAAACACGCACCCCTGCCCAACATCTCAGTCCTTGGAATTTAAAACTTTTAATCAAAGAGGGTTCTAAAGTCTATGGAATTGTTAAAAATTCTTGTCATAAATTGAGGTAAAGATGCCCCAGCATGGGAAGCAAAGCTATGCAGAAGCTACACGAGTCAAGCTACACTTTGCAAACATAACGCCTAACTTCTTTCTGCTTTTGCCTTGTAGCCCTATTATTTGAAGAGTTAGAAAAATCAACTTTTAGAAATATTCTCTATACAAAACTAGTAGTTGGATAAGAGAATCTTAATTTCAATTTTCATAATGGGATGTGTCAACATGGTATCTCTAAGTTGAATTAGAATAACGTCTGCCATGCAAAAATCAATTTTGAGAATGCACTATCACTTTACATTATCAATGACATATGTAATAAGACTAGTTATAAAACTGTAAACACAACTAGAAAGAACAATTATTTCAGTAAAAGGATATCTGATACAACAACAGGTTTCTTCTTGTCTGGACTAAATGGATCCTTCCTTTTCTTCCTGGACTGTAACTCATCGTTCCATAATTCTGAAAAGACGTAATAAGAACATGGTACGAATCAAAAACATTTATATGCTTAGCTCTTTTTACAGCAAAAAACATTGTACAAAAATGAAAAACAATACATTTTCTGGTGAGATGTTGCTTCTGAACAGAATGAAGGTGTTACACACTTATGTACTTATATAATTCTCAAAACACACAAGGGATGCTGACAATTATGAGGCCAAAGTTTAAGCTTCAATTCAAGCCCCTGACCAAAGTCTACAGCTGAATAGCATTCTACTGGATAACCTGAAACTCACCAGACGTACTATGTGTACAGTCAACTAATCAGTAGCTGCCAGAAAATTAAAAAAAAAAAAAGACAGCAACAGCAAACAACAAACAAAACCCAACAAACTTTGAATTTCCATCCACCTGAGGTAATGTCAATGCTATGTCTGTCTTCTTCAAGTCTTCTAATCTTCTCTTCTAATTCACTTTGTACGGTATCATACAAGAGAAGCTTCTCACTCTAAAAAAACCCAAGAAATTACACATTTTTACATGACAATTCTATTAAGTATATACGAGAATTTAAAACCTCAGTGGAAGAAAGGTAAGAGCAGCTTCAGGTGAATATTTTTCAGAAGCCATAAAGCATATGACTTTTCTCTCTATTCACTTTCTTAGAGTGAGATCCTAGCTCCTTGAAGACAGCATCCTCACTTGCCATAAGTGTAAATATAGTTATCAAATATCAGTACCAAGAATAACTAGGTACGTAAAAGCATGCAGCTAGATCTCCAGAATTGTGTTTTGACACAAAACCAGTGTTCTCCTTTTGGATCACACAGATTTATTCACGGTAAATAACTGCAAAGTAGTGACCTCTAGGCCATCTTTCATCACAAATCAGAAAAGCTAATGTCTTCATGGAAAGCTTTTTAATAAGCTGCCTCCAATATTAATAAACCTGTACTAATTTATAGAGAATTATCATCTATTACCACAGTATAGATTAATAGATTATAGATTACATAGGTTTATATAACCTATTTTCATGGATCTGAAAAATGTCTTCCCATAGAAAAGAGAATTTATTGAGCATATAAAACAATCTAAACAATCTTGCAAAAGCAAAATTGTCTATCTTAAAGCTGTGAGAAACACTTTCAAAGCACTGCTTTAGAAAAGTTAGCTAGTTCATCCTTTTAAAAGGCAATTTCTGAGCCAAATAGATTAACAATTTCTTCAATGTTTGGTGTATCATTAGTAATTCTTATATACAAAGAAAACACAACCACACTCTGATGTGAACTTTCTACTTCCTTACTTTTCTCTCTTCCATCCCTTAAGTGTTTCAGAATGAGAAAATCAACTTTGTATTAAACTGCTCTCCATTACAGTCCATCACATAGGACTGATACCAAAATTACACAGTATCTATACAGACCAGTTACTCTTTTAAAGCCAGCACTGAAAAACACTAAACTGTCTAAACCAGTAACTTGGAATTAAGCTGAGTTTCAAGATTGCACATTTCCTAAAACAGGAGTAGGAAACAGCTGACTGTTACATTTTAAAGTTCATTTTCACTGAGCAACATCTTTAACAGCTCTGGAGAACAGAGGGCTTGGACTTACTGAAAAAAGAGCTTAAGGAGCACAAGTCACTGCCTCTAGTTATTCGTTACCATGTGTCTGACAGAAGCTGCAGTCCCTAGAGCCAAGTCAGCAGATGTCTGCACTTCAGCTGCTCCTGCCCATAGCATGTCATGCCTTACTCCAGCTAGTATGCTGGAATGAAGCAAACAGTTGAGTAATAGACAAAACCAAAGAGGCCAGTCCTACCAAACAGCATCCATGTTTACTATTCCCTTCAAGCTACAAAGCATTTAAATTCCAAAGACCTCCCTTCATATATTTTTCAACCCCTAACTACAAAAAAAAATTCCCAGTGGAACTGAAAATATCGAAACCTCCTCTTACATATACCAGAAATGCCAAATAAGCATTATCTGCCATGAGACCATTTTCAAATTCTATTTTAAAATAAAATAGTGTCCATGTTTAGACATCTGTTTTGCTTCCAGCATTCGGGGACTAATAAGGTGTGAAAAGCTGTTACAGGCATCAGAGGCTTTATTGCTGAATGGTTATATGCCAGTGAAACAGTGATTCTACAGGTAGCACTGCTGACTTTAAAGAGCTTTTCCTCCAACAGACACTTATTGGATGGTGAATATTTGAATTCTGAAAGTTTCGCCGTAGAAACGTAATAGCAAAACAAGGGAAGAGGACCACTTTAAAGAGGAACAATATATACCCAAAGCAAATCATTCAGTCACGGATGAGAAACCCTGCAAGTCTTACAGGATTCTGTCCAACCTCAGGAATATTTACAGGAGCAAAGACAGCCAGTAATGAGTAGTCCTTCACTACACATTGCTCTTTCACAAGGCAACTAGAGAATGGACATTTTTTAGAAGTATGCATGCACATTCTTGCTTTATTGGTATAGCAGGAGCCACAGACTTGATAAATACAGTGAACCACTTAGAAGAAACTGAGTAAGCAACTGTAACAGGAGTCTGAGCAGTAGCACAATGCAAACCTCAGGATCTAAGCAGCTATGTTACAGCATTGGACATACATGTACTTGAGTATTTGCACTACAGTATCCAGTATTTAGATGCTTAAAGAGGAATATTTATGTTCAAAGAGAGAAACATTTTTCCTACAACTGCTTTAGGAATGACAACTCTATTACTAGCTGTCCAAGGCATCTTAAAAAGACGTTATTATTATTTTTATTATTAAAACATAACATGGTTTTTGCTAAAATTATATCAGATATTTTAGTCACTGTTCTTGGTACTCTTTTTATATCAAAGGTAAAAAAATCATACAGGAATCTATTAATAACTTGTTAACAAAAATAAGAATGCTTAGCTACACTTATATGCAAAGTCAAACTAATATAAAGTTAATTTTTATATGCTTTGCATAACCTCTTACGTGGGCTTTAATTTCACACAGCAATTGCATTCAAATACCAAATAATTGCGATAAGGAAAAAATGCACTGAACTTGGAAAGCAAGACACACAGTAAAGTTAGGTGCGATTGGCTATTGATGTAAAATAGCTGGTACAACCTCACAATGCTGTCGAGAGGCTTGAATTTCACATTCATACTTGTTCTTCACAGATTCCAGACAAAGCTCTCTATAGATACCTGTAATTAGACAAATTACAGCAATATTACCTTCTACAGCTAATATCTGCTTTCAGAATTCTCTTTTGATACTGCCTACAAGTCCCAAAACATGTACGTACTGCAAAACAGAGGGATATTGTATTAGGCACTTACAGTGGCTGGTTGCTTTACAGAGTAAAAATATGAACAAGTAATCCCTTAATTGTGAAGATCTGTGGAAAAAATGAACTCTAACTACCAACCCTCCATACTCAACTAACTCACCCCCCCATCAGTCAACAAATTTCACCAGTGCTCACACTAACTTGACAAAATAGTATTTCATATTTCTGATAAAATTATCCTGGATATCCCCAGTTTTCAAATCCATGAAGTACTAAATAGTCTATTTTCTTATTAGAGTTTTAAATAACGTTTGGAGGATGGGGGTTAAATAGCTAGAAAACTAAATGAAAGAACAAGCTTTTCCAAATTAATGTTTGGACTAAAGCTTACTCTGTAATGCATGACCTTAACAAATCACATTAACTAACAAGACTCTGTTCTTCGAACTAGCCACCTTGCAATACAAAGGATACTGTTTCTAAGTATTAGGAGCATTTCTTACACATCTCTGAAAACGTGTCTACCAAACAGACAGCTGAAAAATATCTGAAAGGTATCTGAAATGTAGTATCTGGCAAGCGTAGACAGAAATTTATTTAATAAATTCAATGCATTCAACACAAAATACATAAATTGTTCCAAACTACCATCTTGAGGAGTTAAGTTTGCACACATGCTGGTGCTGTCTAGCAAATGAAGAACTCCAAAAAATAACTTCCCTTAGAATTCAGTTTACTATAAATTAGTACAGTACAAGAGGAACAATGCCATTACCAGCAATTCCTCTGAAAAATAAACCACAAAGTATTATGTCAATCATCTTTCTGCTGTGAAGTAACTTTTGATCTAGAATTCAAAATGTTCTTTTCTTACATCAATATTTTATGCAGGCTTTTTTTTTTTTTTAAATATTTATGGCTGACTGGCATATCTAGGTCTACCAATTTATAATCACTGCGTATTTGCCTGAAATCAAGTGGGATAGGTATGAATACTCTTAGAATAAACAGTTGTATTCCTCACATGCTGGAATAGTAAAGATCTATATTTTGTGTGAATAGTGCTTAGTGCCTTAGAAAGAAGAGGAACCCAAGTTTCTTTACTATGACAGATGCATCCATATCCATAGCTTAGCTTTTTTTTCTTTCCCCCACACCTTCCTCCCTTCTTTCAGGTAGAACTAGGTCCTTAGGGGTTACTTGCTGGAGCTCAAGTCCTGCTACTACCCACTTCTGTTAAGGCTCTCAAAAAGTAAAAGCAAGTAAGTCTGTTATGCAGTTTCTTGCTTCCTCTGGAATAATTTTATCAATCTCATTGAGGACAAAAGGAAAATCAGGATTGTTATTTTTTTGTTTTTTCTAGTCTTGTGTTCAAGAAAACTTTTTACCTTAAACCCTGGGCTCTTTCTATATTGGAACATGGATCTTCAGTGCTGCTGAAGATAAATCAAGAGAATCTGTAATATTCTGCCTATCCATACCCACCTACATGAAAGCACTGACACACAGCCACATTTAAAACTGAAAATCAAAAAAGCTTGGATTAAGGTTGCTTTTATATCAAGCCTTCTGCAAATTCACCTGCAAACCTTCTGCAAAGCCCAAGTGGGCTACTTAAGACTAGTAAAGTAAATTTGGGTAAAGAACTTGAAACCCAATTCTGAGTCACCAGCTGAAAAAAAGCATTATGGAGAAGACCACGAGGGAGAGAAATGCAATAGACCAAAAGGTTTCAAATTCTCTTCCTAGCCTGAAGTCATAAGTACCAACAGAGACATACTGGGCAGCACTGACATAGCACTGGTATTATGAAAAGTATCAGCAGGCTTGCCATTGATCACAACTCTCTGCCTTTTGGCTCTCTGACAGTCTGTGTTAGCTAACCCTTAGCAAACTGAATTACTCCTAAAGAAGTAGAGCTATAACATGAAAAGAACTTACAATTGGGAAGTGCAGAGCTCTGTCTTCCTTTATTACCACTGTGCCATTTGACTATATAGTTTGTAGTGGGTCTGGCTGAGCTGGTTCTCCACATAGCAGCAGTGTTTTGTGCTGGGAGCTAGAAGGGTACTGATAACATACCTGTGTTGTGACTACTGCTGAGCAAGGATCTCAACATTCACCCCTCCAGTGGGATGGGGTGGACAAGATCTTGGGAGGGGACACAACCAGGACAGCTGACCCAAACTGACCAAAGGGATATTCCATACCATATGACGTCAGCTCAGCTATAAAGCTAGGGAGAAGGAGGAGGAGGAGGGGGCTGTGCCATTGTCCTCCAGAGCAACCGCTACGCGTCTTAGAGCCCTGCTTCCCAGGGAGTGGCCAAACATCGCCTGCTGATGGGAAGTAGAGAATAAAACTTTGTTTCCTTTGCTTCTGCGCGCGGATTTGCTTGGCTTTGCTTCTATTATTATTATTAAACTGCTTTTTGTTTTCTCATCTTATATTCCTCCCCTTTCTTTTTGCTCTGCTGAGGAGGGAGAGGGGAAGGAAAGGGGGGGTGATAGAGTGGCTTGGTGGGCACCTGGCGCTCAGCCGAGGTTAACCCACCACAAGTTGTATCCCAGAAGAAGACAGAAATTCTTGCCTGCTTATTGTATGAGCACAAAAGCCTATCTAAACATCTGTTTTAGTAAATAAAATGCAGCTTCGATAAAAACTGCTAAGGACAAGAGTTTTCCCTCCTTTCCCAGATGGAACAGGAGGATGGGAGCAGAAGAGTCACAGACTAGAAGAACAGGAAAAACACGATCATCTAAGACTATCAGGCAAGCACTTCATGAGGTAGCACCTGCATATCTCTTCATTTGAACAGTGACCGGTGTGCAGACTTCATTCCAAATCTTCTGACTAATAAACATTACTACTGTTTTTAATTCAGAAATTTTGTGCTTACAACAAAGCCAGCCAGTCATTAAACTAAACATTTAGGAAGTCATATTTTGTTGCCTGATGTTATCAGGCAACTTGACAAAAGGGGTAAGCAATCTATTCATTTTGACTTGAAAACTATTTTACATTTAAAACTGTGCCACAGTATTTCTAACTTTAAAACACGCTCCTTTAACAATTATAAAGAAAAAAGAAGAATGACCTTAAAATGCGTAGCAAGTTTATATGTTGAAACAGCAATACTCATTTTACATGCCTACCTGCCACCTTGGTTCGGATTTGCATATTTTCTTGTAATGCTGCCAATGGTTCTAAATACTCAGGTGCTTTTCCAGCTATCACCTCTTGTAGTTTTGCATCCACTTGGCTTAATCTTTCTTTGTAAAGTCTTAAAATAATAGAAATAAAAAAATACGTATTTTATTTAAAAGTAAACACGTTAGAAGACATTTTTAAAAGAACTATTCTGTGTCTCTTTGTTAATGTTACGGAGCACCCACTGAAGAAAAGTTAAGATTTGTTACCATTTGAATTTTTCAATACTTAATTTCTTTTTGAGCAATATTCCTCAAGGCTCTTAAGCCCTTCTAGAAAACACAGGCAGACAATCAGAAGTGCAGAAAGTAAAGGGAGGTTGTGGAGTGTCCTTCTCTGGAGACTTTCAAAACCCGCCTGGATGCGTTCCTGTGCAACCTGCCCTAGGTGAACCTGCTTTAGCAGAGGGGTTGGATGAGATGATCCCCAAAGGTCCTTCCCAACCCCTACCATTCTGTGATTCTGTAAAGATAAAATGAAATGTATCTCTAACTCTACAGAAGAGGGAAAAAAAAAAGGTATGACTGTTAATAGCATTAAGATGGAGTAGGAGGTAAATCAACATGAAAGGGAACATGAAAGGGTGTCATAATATGCAAGAACAATATGGCTGAAATCATGGGAGAGAGAGACAGACATTTTGTGGATATGTGGAATGCGTCCATTCACTGTCCCCCCCAGATCTGCTCCCACCCTACAGTAAGCCAAGAACAAAAGAGGCAGGCTCTTATTGAAGCAATCCTCATTTCATTTCCTGTGAAAATCCACGTATTGCATACTATCACAAATATTATGGGATAATTTGTAACTGGCATCTTCCATTCCAGCCAAAGCAAGCACATTTTCATTTTACCTAAAATTCATTCCTTCTGTAGAAGCTGATATCTACTGGCAGTCAATGAAGAAATCTGCTTGCATTATGAAGAATTTAATGTAATACCAACTACATGTATTTCAACCACAGTAAAGGTCCACTCTTTGTGACTGATAACTTAGCATTCAATGGTAGAATCATCAACTTAACCAGCTTTTCCTGTTCTCATTTACCTTGCAACCAACAATCAAAAACTGTAGAATTAAGGCAAACATGTACAAACTCTGTTGTACATGTTAAGAACACACCAGATGTTATCTGATTACACAGATAAACATATCTTTGTAGTATCCATTTATGCAGATATAACAGATGTCTTTGGGACAGGGACACTGGTTTTTTAGTTGTTTAAAGTCCATACATTAAGAACTGAATTAAACAAGAGAAAGTGTATGTATACTGGTACATCAAGAGCTCCTTGAGAAATACCTATCTGCCACTAGCCTGCTCATCATTTTACTTTGATGACAACTCCACAGTTCAAGCATGTGTACCTAACCTAGCAGTAGTCAGTGATCACTCCCCTCCTCCTTACCCACAAACTGTTAGTATGATACACGCAATCCATCCTGCAGCCAACTGATGTTGACTAATCATGTCAGTTGATGTGGCCTGCAGCTGATCACAACCTAATTTGCTGGGCTCGATCCTTAATGAACATGCTAAGCACACGATGGTTAACAGAGCTACAGCAGAATTCTTTAATTAGAACATAAGCACAGGTGCACAGCACACAACTCAGTGGGTCACTCACATGTGATTACACAGCAACAAGTTCCAGCTACGTTAGAGAAAGCAGTTATGGACTGGATGGTGCCAGCCCTTAGTACCATGCAGCAGCTGATGGACTAAGACTGTTTACCCAGTACTTTCAAATAGTGATTTGCCTAAAATTGATAACTGCTGCCAACCACTGCAAATCCTATTTATCTCATTGCATCCAAATTCAGTTTCCCTCAAAAGGAAGAGGAGGCTGATGCAATCACTTCATAATCTCTACTATTCGTTGTGACTAAATATCCCATTGCTTATGCATCTTTTTCTTCTTTCCCAACTTTACCATTTCCCTACTCATGACTGCTCCTCCCTATGATCCTTCTTCCAGCACTTTAATGCTCCTTTCCCAGCTGTCCCACCACCACAGTTCTTCCAGCCCCTATACACCCCAATCTCTCAACTATCGAGTGTCTCTACAACGCCTTCCTCCTCATGTAGCACAGCCTTACCACCTCACAAACACCATTCACCATCCCTAAACCCCAGAAATACTTGTTTTCTTTCTCCCAACACCACCCTCCTTCATATTTACTGCTTAAAGATTTGTTTCCACAAGCTGTTTTCAGTCATCCAAGCTGTCCAACAGATGGAAGAGTAGGACTAAACTCAAAAGCTGGCCATTTTTCAAATGCCAAACCAATCAGTACCAACTGGATCCAATACTCAGTTGGCCCCGTTTCCCAGGCACTCCACACTCAGCCCAAAGAACAGCAGGATGAACAGTCTCCTCTAGACACTGCAGCAAGAAATTGCTTGTTGGGCAATTCTTTCCAGATCCTATTATCATAGAATCACTATGGTTGGAAAGGATCTCCAGGATCATCAAGTCCAACTTGACTCCACCACCTCCCTGGGCAGTCTGTTCCAGTGCCCAACCACTCTCTCGGTAAAGAATTTCTTCCTAATATCTAATCTAAACCTCCCCTGATGCAACTTGAGGCCATTTCCTCTCATTCTATCATTAGTAATTTAGGAGAAGAGACCAACACCAGCCTCCCTACAACCTCCTTTTAAGCAGTTGTAGAGAGCAAATTTTAGACAGACCTCACAGTGTCCTGTTAGGCAAAGCAAGTTGTACACCTCAGTTATGTAGCCTAAAGAACTCACAGTATAAAAACGCATCTGAAACATAATGACAACTGACTTAATTTGCAATTAAAACATATGCCCAGAAATAGACATGGTCTCCTCAGAGTTTCACTTGTCAGGTACCTGATTAAGTTAGTTGCCAAATTACCACCAATTTAAATTGGAATAGATGCATCTACCTTGTCTCAGCACGTGAAAAAAACGCCAACTTAAAATACATACAAAAGACTGGCTCTAATACAAGTGAGATTCACTTTTGAGTAACTGTGGCTATTAATTTTGTCTCTTCTGCTTACTAAGTCTTCACTACTCATGTAGATATTATGGCACACTACAGACAGAGAGCTAACAGTATTTTCCTTTTTTTGTAAATATTAGTATCGGGCTTGCAGCAACCACAAGAAACTTTCCAACTACCAACTATAAAACCTGCTGTGATACCCTGCAAAAAAACCCCTAATTTCTTACTTAGCAAAGACAGTGCTTGGGTCTGTCCCACATATATAAAAGCATGAGGAAGATCTTGAGTAAAATAAAACCACAAATTTCCCTAAAAGCACAATTCCTTGGTTCTGCTAAGGATTTTGATGCAATAGACCCACACCAGCCTTCACAGCAACTACACTTCAAATCCACAGCAAAACAGAAAATAAACAAACAAATGTATTCTGGAGCTGCTGCCTGCAAATAATTTCAGAACTCCCAGTCCTCATTCTTCTTCAAAAGCAGTATCCACATGCAGGAAAGACAATAAACACCAGCTGCACCAATATTCTCATTGAATGGATCCTCAAATGAGGCACTGAAAACATCAGAATACTTACTGATCTTTAAGGTCTGTAAATTGCTTTTCAAGATTGGACATTTCATCTAAACACTCCATTCTTCTTCTTTCACAGTCTTCATCATCCATTTCTAAGAATAAAAAAAAAAGGTTACTTATTTTGAACAATGTAATGTATAATAAAATAAACTGGACATTTTGTTTTTAGTGAATTTGAAACAAGCCTGAATTTTAGCCATTAATAAATTATCCATTATGTTATTATTATCTTATACCAGAGTATGAGAAATCACTTACCATATAAACTACAAAGTAAGAAACTTAGATCTAATTCTAAAAGAAACCCCATAAACAGCAACTTTTCCTCCTCAAAACAGGAAACAATGTCACTGTAAGATTTCAAGAGGTTAAAATTCATGACTGATAATACAAAGTGTACCTCAGAATGCGTGAAACAGAAAAACTAAACATTGTATATCACACCAGATGAAAGGCACCATTGAGCATGAAGAGTTATTTGCCATCACTGAAAATGTCAAGTGTATCCTGAGTTAGTATGAGCAAAAGTAATCCCTAGAAAGCAGGCACAGTTCAATGTTACATTTCTCATGTAAACTTCAAGGGTTTTATTAATATCCATTAAAAAAGTAACACTTGGTTTTGAAAACAGGTTTCATCCTGTACAATTAGGAGAGTTCTCTGAAGCTGAAATATTAGGGTAGAAATATCTGTAGTTCATATTAATGACCATGTAAAATGACTGCATTTCTAATGAAACACTTAACCTGCAAAGCCTAGAATTTTGCCGAAACTTAATTTTATGTTTTTATGCAGCAGAAGTAATTAATATTAAACTGTTTCCAAAGTTTTTTTCATTTTTATAGTCCTGATTTTTTTCTTAATTTACCCGGTGAACATAGCTGTAAAGCATAAGAAATACCCAACTTTTGGCAAAAAATTTTGCCACCTGCCATAGAGATATCTGATGTTACTAAATATCAGTGGTTATCTCCACTGCCTTTCTTAGAGTAAAAAAACCAAAAAACTAAGCTACAAAATTATTGACTTTTTCCCAGCCTTCCCAGAAGAAAAAAAAAAAGGCTTTGTTAAGCCATATTCAGAAGTTAGAGATGTCCCAAAATCGCTTTATAGCAGCAGTATCTCCAGGAATTAGCTCTCACTGACCAATTACCAACCAGTAGGAGAAGACATGCAGAAGTTAAGAACTGGGACTGAACCGGTGCAAACAGAGCAGGTGTTTGAGAGAAAGGGCTATCCTAAGGAGGCATATCCATCTAAGCAGTTACTCTGTCAAGAAAATCCTAACTCCTGACATATAAGCAAAGTAGGATCCTGAATCAAGTAGAGACAGCCCGGACCCACTCTTCTAGACGATAAACAATGTCGAGCCTTTTGCTTCTTCTTCACTCACATTTTTCCAACAGAAACCTTTAACTGGTTTATGCTCTCTCCTACACCAGCTATAAAAAACAGCAAACAAGTCTTCATCCTTATTGTTCCACAAAAGAGCATGGCAATTTGTAAAGGTGATGAGGTGGAAGAAGCAGCTTCAGGGCCAGCATAGCTACTTCGGAGGATTTGGCTAACTCAGATCTTCCACTCAGAGCTCCCAATTTATAAGGCTCTTTGCACACGGCTTCTTCCTGAAATCATCACAAGTTTTCAAGACTGAAGACTACACTAGCCTTCTCTGCCTGGATATGAAAACCAGCTGCAGTTCAGTAGTATTAATTTGTATTACAATGATACTTGCAAGTCCAAATCAAAGACCTACCGCAGTTTGTAAAAGCAAAAAAAAAAGATAGTGTGTACAAAGTTTTAAAACGCAGTATGACCTTAAGTATTTGAAAGCAGAGTGAGAAAATATAAAGACAAAACTTGAAAAAAAACCACATTGAATGCTTAACACACTGGGGAGGGTGGGGGAAGATAGTAACAGGCTGATAAGAGCAACTATTTTATTTTAAAATATTGTTCTCAAAAGTAAGGCAGATCCTGAATCCCAGAATGAGGTTGAAAATCAGATTAAAGAGTAAAGTTTTATTCAGCTGTCCAATGAAATACTCAAGCTAAAACTGACTGGGCAACTTTCAGCTTGGCCAGATGTAAGGAATGTGGCAGTTCTATTACTCAAAGAGTTGTCTAAAGTATTCATGTGCTATAAAAATAAAGCTTCTTCAAAATTTGAAGGGACTGCCGCATGAAACTAATAGGAACAAGCATTGAGATACTAATAGTTCTCCCACTTTATTCTGAGACTCAAGAACATGTTTCAGATGTGTTTGGCCATGCTTTTAGCTCTGAGTATGTTTTAGTAAGGAATTCACTCAGAAGCTTCGCCCTAAATTAACATGGATTTTATTGTTTGTGTATATTTAGGGACTACAAATCAAAGAAAACAGATTAGAACTGTAACCCTGGTCAAAGATCAGTGCCACATCCACTGCTGGAGGGGAAGGGGACTGCACCTTGCATTTTAAACTTGCGTTGCAAGGAAACTATAATGCATTCCATTTGAGGGCACAGCTGACTCTCTTGTAGATACCGAAATAATACAGAGCTTTCTGCAAACTCCCCTCAGCCACATATACTCACAGAAGTCTTTGACTTTCTGCCTAGAAGTCTACATTCTACCCATCATTCACACTGAATGGTAATTCACATGCCAATCCACTCTTCATTTGTTTCACCTTTATTCTGCCTCCAGTAAGATTCATAAAATGATGAAGATTTTCATAGTCCTGAAATATTTTTAATCCCTCAGTTATGAAACTTCTTCCCCCTGACCTTAAACAACAAACAGACTGGGGAATATGCAGTACTAAAGTAGGAAGTTTTAGGATCAAATCTCATGACTTTCCAGTTGAAAATTTACATGACTGGAGGCAGAATATTCCTAATTTCATCTTAAAACACTTGCTAATAGTCCCACTCTGTCTCAACAGAGTTTCATACTGCACAAACCATTTAGGGTATTTTTAAACAGTTTCAAAATCACAGTCATTCTTTTCCTACTATATTCAAGCAGTCCAACTACCTAACTAGGGCAGCCTGGTTTAAAGACAAAGAAACCCATAGCACTTAGAATGTAATAGCACCTAAAATAGCTTTTTTTAATAAGCCATGGCCTATATAAAGTGCTCTAAAAAAATGGCCAGATTCTCCTCTGGGATGGTGAGCATAACTTGTGGCTTTTTTATTCATCCCTAATATGCTATATCCTGGTCAATAAACAACCTTATTCTAAATACATAGCTTCAAAAGGAACAGGATAGAAAAGGTGCCAGCTCTCAAGGACAAGTTGTGCTTCTTCTCACCTTTCATATTCCCAGGCATTTTTTTCTAGTGAAAAAAACAAAACAAAAAAACAAACAGAAGACTGAATGCAAGTAAAGCAAATAAATTTAACAACAAAAAAATCCTTTCCTTCAAAATCTTTATTTCTCATTATTACTAATTTTAATTAAAGACTTATTTCTTGCGGGGCTAATCATCTTATGTCTGTAGGAACAATATGCTTCCATGGAGTATGTTCATATTTGTAAAGACAGAGACAAGCATGTAATTTCTTATAATCATCACTTTTTAAGTGCTTCCTTAAAAGCAGTTCTCTGTGGAAAGCAATAGAAATTATCTGGAGAGCTTGTGTTGTTTTAAAGAAACATTCATAGACTATATTCACCTAAAACACAATTTCTCCTTCCTCCTCCCTAATCCCAGAAGAAACTGAGACAAGGGCAAGACAACAGAATTATTAGCCTTCAATAGAAATCAATCAAAGCATCTTTGAGGACATGTAGACTTCAAAGTTTTCTTTAAAAATACCAATTAGCACAACTACGAACAGAACCAAAGATGAGTTTTGAAAAAGAGCAAATGTCAAAGCTGGAGCTAACAGAGACAATTCTCTCTTCACCAGAGCCAAGGCAGTTGGAGGAGAGAAAGGGGTAAGTTCACATCTATTTTACCAAGCTCCCTTTCCCTCACAGAAAATGATTTTTCTAGACATACAGATTAGCTAGAATAAGAGATGAAGAAAGGGCATTCCCAGGTGGCACCTAGATACAATACAAACTGGAAGGCTAAGATGGGCTAAGTAGTGGTTACCGTTACAGTGCTGCTCCTGGACCTCATCCACAACCGTGTCTCACCCACCTACTGCCCAGTAAACTTGTACAGTCCTCCTTTACTCTCTCTCTGTTTTCCCCTGAAAGATCTAACAAACTTCATATATGAGATTTTGAAAAGCCATCTCCATTAATTTTTAATCCAAAATACAGTATTCCCTCTTTAGTCCACCTACAATTCTGATAACAAAAGCATACTTCAGTTCTTTTATAAGTTACATCAGAAAGGAACAGAGCAGGTTGCGGTGCAAACAAGGACATAATCAGTTACACTTTTCCAACTTAAGACATTATTACCTCCAGCTGCTTGCCCTGGTATCCTCACTCAAGTTCATCTTTTTTCCAGCATAACCACGAGCACACAGAGATGCTGCCTAGTTTAGATTTCATCAAAACAACCCAAGACAGTTTAAGTACATTTTTCTGGCCTTGTTCTTCAATAGACTCACTTTGAGAGAACAGGGGTAAGGAAAGACTGATCAGCCTTCCTTGGTGGCACATCTGTAATTGCATCAATAAACTCTCCACCTACAACAGCCCAACTGCTTACAAAAGCTGTGTGGACATTCAAGTTTCAGTACAGCACAGCTTTGAAGCCAGTCCCATGACTGGTCCAGCTTACCAGGCACTGGGTCTGTTTGCAGCAGTTTTGGTGAGCACAAACCAGGTTCTTTTCCTACCAAGATAAAGCCAAAGCTTCATTCCAGCTACTTGTCAAATGCGTTCCAACATCTAGGGAGACCACAAGGGTTTGAAACAATGACTTGTCCTCCAGGCAGCTTCCAACCAAACATTTTCAGTTCAGGCTACATAATCTGAAATAAACCCTAACTACTTTGGAGATGTAGGGGCCTCAGCACTATCTACTCAGAACTACTTACTCTCCATTCTCATTTTGCCAAATCAATTGCTAATAAAGACAAATAAAATCACTATGTTTATAATAATTTTTCTGACTCTTTCAAGCCTATACCTGGATGTGGTCCACAGTTCACTGGTTGAAGAGATCTCCTATACAGCACTGCATTAGACAAGAGAAGCATGATCTTCCCAGAGATGAAGGAACAGCCCAGAACACTCTCCACGGTGAGGGTTACGGAACACTGGAACAAGCTACCCAGAGAGGTTGTGGAGTTTCCTTCTCTGGAGACGTTCAAAACCCACCTGGATGCGTTCCTGTGTGACTTGATCTAGGAGATCCTGCTCTGGCAGGGGGATTGGACTAGATGATTTTTCGAGGTCCCTTCCAATCCCTAGCATACTGTGATTCTGTGAAATGCCGGCTCCTGGAGACATCTTGTCTAAAGCTGTGCAAATAATAAGTCCCAAATTCACAAAAAAGTGTAGGTATCCAGCTAACTGATTTAAGTTGGAGGTGTTTACATATTTTCACAAAATTGTAATTTATTACTTCTGCTGCTATTGGGCTGCAGTCTAACCACTGATTTACATAGCTCCCAGTGACTCCCATTTACATATCAGAGTCTTCACTGAGATGCTTTCACTAGCTACCTTTTTAATGGGTTATTTTTCTGACAGTTTAGGATACAAAGGCCCAACAAACATTGAACACAGTGCAAGAAAGGGGACAGGAAAGTCAAATGTATTAGACTGGCTCTAATACAAATGAGATTCACTTTTGAGTAACTGTGGCTATTAATTTTGTCTCTTCTGCTTACTAAGTCTTTACTACTCACGTAGATATTATGGCACACTACAGACAGAGAGCTAACAGTATTTTCCTTTTTTTGTAAATATTAGTATTGGGCTTACAGTAACCACAAGAAACTTTCCAACTACCAACTATAAAACCTGCTGTGATACCCTGCAAAAAACCTCTGATTTCTTACTTAGCAAAGACAGTGCCTAGATCTGTCCCACATATATAAAAGCATGAAAAAGATTTTGAGTAAATAAATAAATAAAACCACAAATTTCCCTA
>VZZY01004499.1:353-12668 GCA_013400335.1 Eurystomus gularis
AGGGGGGGGGAGGAACTCCAGTACCTGCTCTGCAGTCTCAAGCAATCAATACATTATTGTATGAAAGATAACCTCTGCCTCTTCCTCCATGCTAAGCATAGCTTCTTGAGTCAGCATAGATGTTGGTTCCTCTTAATTATATACAGACTTACGCACAAGTGAAAGCATTTAAACTGCTGCATATAGTTGGCTGGCTAGGATTTTGGTGAGTAGTCCTGCTCCAAATGGTAATGTAAAATTTTGGGATTTGTCGATGTTTCAGTCTGTGAGAGTTTATGTATAACTTCTGCTTTTACTGTAGTTGGTGCAAGTTGGAGCAGTCGTCAGAGGATGGGAGGGAATGTCCGGACCATCCTCTGGCACTTGCAGTTGTGTAGCTGAGAGGTAAACAAGTTCAGGTAACAGATCCATGCAAAATCTAATTCAGTTAGGGGAAGCAGGATTGTAGCTGCTTCCAGCATGTATCAGCCTCACTTTTATGCACCTGGACTCATAACATGCTTTTCTACAATTTTTTTTCACAACGTGTGAAATTATGTAAAAAGCATAAGCAGCATTATTTTACAAGCCTTTTAATTGCACCCTTTTTAAACAAGTTCAATTGTGTTTTTTCATAGGATATCACTGCTTTAACGGGTGTTCCAGATGAGCACATCAAAACCAGAAAAGTTCACATTTTTGTTCCAGCACGTAATGCAATGCAGGCAGGAGTTAACAATACAAAGAAATGGAAGATGGAATTTGATAACAGGGAACGCTGGGAGAACCCTTTAATGGGCTGGGCATCTACGTGAGTAGTTACTGAATTTGGAAATACTTTTGTATTTGGCTCTTACTAGTCATGTAAATTTTAAGTTTGAAATGCCTACCTGTAAACCCATCTACCTGTGTTTTATCAATACTTATAGGAAACGGTTGGGTTTGTTAGTTGGATGATTAATGATCTGTTATGCTTAAAAGCAGATTTTAGCTCACAACATGCATCTGGAAGAGTTTGAAACAAGTGTTAACAACCAGAAATTTCAATAATTACATTTGTGGTGATGTTACTGTATGGCAGCATCAGGGAAATTAGGTTGTTAGTTACTTGAAGCAGTAAATCTTTCTCAGTTCTCAGCTGCATCTTTTAAATTTGGTTAAAAAAAAAATAACAATACTGGTTTTTTTTTTACAAAGCTTTATAAATATCCTGGAGATCTGAAATGAGGAGCCATAACTAGTCTAAAAAAGCAACCCCAAACCTATTTAAATATTAAACTATTTGTTTCAATGTTGCTAATATTAGTAAAAACTCTTAAATATGCCAATATCCAGAAAAGTACTAATCTCAGCTAAATATGCTATAATTTGGAGATGTAAATAGAACTTGGATGCATGCGATTTTTAATTCTTTTTTTTCCCTATATAAATATACCACCTACGTTTTACAGTGTGATTAGAATTCCTGTAAACTGCAGGGAAACTGTGAGGACTATGCCAGCAATTCTTCTGACAATATTGTCATTTTGATTTGAAAATGTCTTGTTTGAGACATATTCAGAAAAATTAATTATTCTACATAAACAAGAATAAACCACTGGAGATTATTTTTCAAACTTCAAAAAGGATACAATATGTATTGAAAATGTCTGGCTGCAATCACATTAGCACTTACAATCAAAGAACACAAAATTCTATGAGAAAAAGCCTTAAATATGAAGTAATTTGAGGACACATTTTTTTAGATTTATTAGCATTCTAAATCCAGTAACGGAAAGATTTTTTTCTCTTTTTTAATATATTTATAAAATAAATTTATCCAGAAATATTAGTTCAAAATAACTTTGAAATCAAGTGTTCCTGTTATGTTGGTTTCTCATAACAAATTAAGGAGGCTTACAACCTGTAACATCTTGTTTGTCTTTGTGTTGCAAAGCATTAGGGAAGCCAAGCTCAGCTATTGTTAGATGAGAAAAAATACTGAATAGTAATAAAAGTATTAATTGTATTAAAATAGTCTGTTAAAATACCTGTTTTAAAGCTTTAAGCCTGTATATAACGATGACCTTATCTTAAGCACATCCTGGGATTTTGTTTCACCATTTCATCTTAAGCATATTTAAATTGCTGTTTTGGAGGATAAGACTTCAGTGAAACTATACATGTGTGCCTTGGATGGCTTGACTATTGCAAGCAGCTACTGCATTTAGCAAGTAATGACCAGTTTGTTTCATAGGGCCTGGATTCATTAAGTGATATACAGCTAACCAGCAGTACACCTTTTCCTCCAAGGGTCTAGCCACTAAAATATGGTCTGTTTATATTGCTGCACAGGTTATATAACACTGTAGCAGGTGCCAGTAACACCTGCTTTAGTTAAGGTTGAATTTAACTTTTCTTCTAGTCCCCCTTTGCTTTTCAGCTGACTTAACCTCTCCAGACATATTGTTTTCTGGATGGGATTTTGCATGACCTCAGCCAAAACAACAGATTTAAACCTTTCTGACAGTTAAAACCGTTTGTTAAATAAACTACCTATGGCTTAAATTTTAAAAGGAAGGGCTGTTTGGATGAATCCATGTCTGCTCATGTTTTTATTTTGAGGTAGGGGAAGGAGTATTTCCTGTGTAAGCATGCTCCGGAAAGGCCAAAAGAAGTGCTGTGTTGAGAATTGACACTGCTAGGTTAAGGATTTTGTACACTAGTTGGAATCTATTAGTTTTCTAAGGAATTATCACAAAAACTGTCAGTGGACATTCCAATAATTTCAAATTACCATTCAACAGCCAGAAATATCTAAGAAAAGTTTCTTCTCTTCAGATTTAATTTCTGCAAAGAACAGTTCTTAGAAGTTTCCCCATTTACTTCTGAATAATGCAATGAGATTACAGGATTAGAGTCCTTTAAAGTGTAGGGATTAGAGCCCTTTTCCTCTGAACTCAATACACTTATTTGCCTGTAGGTCTTTGCTATATTTCTCTCATTTTACAGTCTTGTTTGTTTTTTTGTTGCATTCGTTGTTTCTTGGATATAGTTTTATTCAGTGAAAATAATCCAGTTGTAGATGTAAATAAAATGGACCAATGGCATTTTTTTTTTAATTGGGAGGTTTCATTACAGGAATGCCTATGGATAGTTCTTAAGTACATCTTTTAATATAAAGCTGTAAAGAAAGAAACATGGGCAATGCATGGTTTCAATTGTACAAGATCTCGTAAGAGAACAAAATGTGGATCCCAGTTTGTAGTGCCTGATAAGTCAGTTTAGGGCAGGCACAGGAGATACTGCAGCTGCTGTTGCTGACACCAGGACATCATGCTGACCATCCCAAACTCCAGTTTGCTCACAGATTATCAGAAACTTGAATACATGGATAGCTCATTTATGGAAATAAATGAAAAAGCTGTATTTAGATAGGATGAAGGGTGATGCCGCATGAAAACAGAACAAATAGTTTCTGCACAATCCTTATTTCCAAACTGCCTCTGTCCTGGAAGATTTTCACCAGATTTGCAGTACTGAAGTTCCTCACTACCCTTGAGACTTAAACTTCTTTGTTCACACCTAGTAGTATTGAGAAGATTTTTCCAACCTCAATCATGGAAGAGAAGAACAATAGGCAAAAGTTGTCATAATATTACAATATATTTGGGTCACTTGATTCTCCACTGATCACATCATGCACTAATTTTTTAGTCCTAATTCTCCTTACTGCCTTTGTGAGAGAAATCTTTAAATGTCTTTAAGAGAACCCATCTTAGTGGCTTGTGAAAGTGTAATTTTTGCCTTTATCCTGGGTTTTCTTTTTTTTATTGTGGAATATATTGGATATATAGTGAACTCCATTCTTCCATGTGTGCATCAGATAAAATTACATTGTGTCTTTGCTGGAAGCTAGATTCCCCCTCTTCCCCTCCCTCTCTGTCAGTCACAGGCTTTGTCCTTTTTTGTAGAGAGTTCAATGTATCTTTGGTTGATTTTTCTCTTCATTTACCCTTCTAGCTTCAAAGAGAGAACAGTTGAGAGGCAGCTCCTTCAATAGTCACTTGCAATTTGGTCTTGTCTTCCCAGTTATCTCCCAGGCTCATGTGCAGTATTGTCACAGGGAAGCATTATCTAATCATTGTGCTGCTACAACTCGTATCTTATTTCTCTAAAAATTCTGTAGATTAATTTTTAGAATGCTTTTTTTTTAAATCCTTTGTCATTGCTCTTAAATTGAGCTTTTATACTAAGTTTGGTGTTTTTAACTGAGATTTCAATTTGTTTGAAAAAGCTTTTTGTTGTTTGATTCCTTTTAGAAGTGCAGTTGAGTAATAACAGATCATCTAAAACTAACCACTATGTATTTAGTTAGCTAGCAGTTTGTGTTTCTGAGCTTTGTTTCTGTCGGTGGCCTGAGATCTGCTTGCTCTACTGGAATAATTTGTGGAGGACATGTGACCTCAGCCAAGGCTGAACTCCTGAGTTTATTATGTACTTTTCAGTCTCTGATTCATTCCTGCTCTGCTCACTTTAGTATTCTGCTCTTTTCTGTATAAGATTATTCTTCCCCTGTTTGCTCTACAGACTCCAGGTCTCCTTGAAATGTTCAAAATTACCTTAAGCTTCCTGATCTTCAAAAAGGAGAGGGACTACACAGCTTTAAAAATTAAAAAGATTGTTACAGAGCACTTACAATCATTTCAGCGGGTGGTTACACGTTTGTCTAATAAAAAACGTAAAACATTAATTTCTGCAAGGAATTGGGAGGGAAGTTTAACAAACAGAAAGAGTGAAAGTATTCTCTGCAGAAAGTAAGTGTTAATCCTGGAAATAATTAACAATAAAGGGATTTTGAATGGCTGGTGAGGTGGTGTACTACAAAAAAAGTGTATTGCAAGAGAAATACACTGTAGTGTAAAAAAACCAGCATTTGACTAGCATTTGAGATACAATTATTTTATATTTCAAATGTGCTTAGAATTTGTCATCTGATTTCTTACAGAGCTGATCCTTTGTCCAACATGGTTCTTACTTTCTCTACTAAAGAAGATGCCATTGCTTTTGCTGAAAAAAATGGTACGTATAGTGTGTATTGGGTATGAGTGATTCAGCTTTCTGCTGGCATTTTTGATCTCAAAGTAATAGTAACAGGAAAAAATAAAGGAAAAAGTACCTTTCCTCTGTTCTACAAAACTGGTAGATCATTAGTGCTCTACTTGGAGGAGGAGTAAAATGGGAAGGAATATTTCTGAGGATGCTGAAGGCATTGAATCTTTCACTTTCTGGAACAGTGTTCCAGCCTCTTAGCATTACTGTTGCAGTGCTTTTGCAGCTACCTGTGTTTTGAATGAAACTGTGCCTTGCTCAGGTCTTGGAGGAAAATTAACATTAATACTTTATCTTTAAGAGCATTGCAGGCTGGGGGTCCCAGCTAAAAGGCAGTGGGATTTTAGCCTGGAGGCTTGACACAAACATTTGAATTCTAGTTATGGAAAGGCTATCAGAACCTGGAACCCTTGTGAATGTTTGATAAACAGAAAAACTAAAATTAAGTGTCCACCAAGTAAGTATGTTGGGCTCTAGTTTTGGCCATGTTGCAGAATGCTAGAATCATAGAATATCTCAAGCTGGAAAGGACCTATAAGGATGAACAAGTCCAACTCTCCGCTCCTCACAGGACCACCTAAAACTAAACCAGATGCTCCCTGAACTCTGACAGGCTTGGTTCCTTGGCCACTTCCCTGGGGAACATGTTCCAGGCTTCCTCTTGGTGAAGAACCCTTCCCTAATGCCCAGCCAGCACTTCCCCTGGCACAGTTTTATTCCATATCCTCGTGTCCTATCTCTGTGACCAGAGAGAGGAAATTAGCACCTCCTCCTCCACTGCCCCCCTTGAGGAAGTTGTAGACTGAGGAAGTTATACCTGACTCTTCCCTAGTACAATACTGAAGTCTGAACGCTTACACTTGGTGATTGTTCATATTTGAGAAAAAGATAGCAGAAAAGCCAGTGCCATTATTTAATATTTTTAATGCCTCACAGAATTATGGTACCACAAGTAATATCTATAATCTGAGGCTTTTGATTATTCAGTGGTCCTTGTATGTGTAGATATGAATTTTTCACTAATTTTTTTTGGTTTTGTTTCTTTAAAAACTAAAGAGCTAGGCCTGATGCTTAGTGGTCATGGATGTGAGGAAGAAGTTCTTTAATATGAAGGTGGTTGATCACTGGAACAGGTTGCCCGGAGAGGTGGTGGAGGCCCCATCCCTGGAGACATTCAAGGTCAGGCTTGATGGGGCTCTGAGCAGCCTGACCTAGTTAGAGATGTCCCTGCTTATTGTAGCGGGGTTGGACTAGATGGCCTTTAGAGGTCCCTTCCAACCCAATACATTCTATTATTCTATATATCACTGTGTTCATGAGCTACTTATGTCATGTCTTTGCACATATTATGTTTTGTCCTTTCAAAATGCTGATTAAAATAAAATGCTTGATTTGTTCATTGTAGAAAGTTTATGCATGCACTTAATTAGTAATGAATCTCAGTTGTGCAGGAAAACTACAAAGAAATTCTACCAACTAAACTAAGAATGTGAGTTAGTGTTAATATTATTAGTTCAATATTTGCTTAGCTTGCACTCTTAATTTTACCATAGTTATGACATACTGAACTTCTCTTCAGATCCTGGCTTGCCTAAATTATGATTCCATTTTTATTTAAGGTGGCTTAGTTTTCTGTGGATGATATGTGCATGCTATTTTCTGCAGTAATAGCATCAGAATCAGGTGTAGTTGGAAGCACAGATTTTGCACTATTTATATAGAAAGAAATGAGAAACTTAGGCACATATTTACAATGGAATTTATCTTCTAAGCTGAGGTGTTACTGAAACATGTCTAAGTCTAGGGACGCAAATATTTTGCCTCTCTGTCCTTCCCATATGAACCAGTCAAGTTTTCCATTACAAAATTCCCTAAGAACCTCAAGTTTCATTTCTGCAAATCCTAGATATTGCAGGTATTTTGATATGATTGAGAAACCTAAGAGCTCTTTCTCACCTAAAAATTTTGAGAACCTGGGACAAACTATCTTTCTGCCTGCCCCGTATGATGTATTTTCTAATGGAGGAATAACAACATTGAATACAGTGATGGGAAAGATCTCTGTATAAAATATGACAGCTCTGGATGGTCTGAAGTTGAGATAAGGAGGAAATTGTAACTGGATGAAATGAAAAGTTTAGCCTGCCAGCCTAAATTAGTTTTTGTCCTGTCTGACATCATTGAGTTAGCTGTTTAAAAACTTTAATTTTTAACAGCTTTAGTAGTGAGAATAGTTTTTCTACTCCATAGTAACCTTTAGTCAGGTGATGAGAGTGTTCTTCCAGAAAGAATGAAATCTGGCATCTATCAACTTGGCTTGTGTGGCAGAGTTTTGGGCAAGAATAACATCCCCCAGCATTATGGTATTTTTATAAAAGTGACCTCTGCTCTCTGTCATGAAAAACTGGAGGTGTCTAACTCAAGGAGACTGTTCCAGAGTGTGAGACCTTATCATATACAGTGGCCTCTTGCAATCTAAAGTTAGATGTAACTAACTGTGGATTTTGGATAGCTAGGACAGCCCAGGTCATTGTGCTGGCAGTTATGAATCTCTCTTGGAGGCACTCAGCTCCTCTCTATCTCGCGAATAAAAAGATGAAGCAATAAGTTGGGGCTGTATATTCCATTCCAGCAGCCAACTGCCTCAAAGTTAGGTGTTAAAATGCTGAATGTTGCAATACCAAAATCTGTCTCTGGATCTAGTTCTGGCTGTTTACTCAAGCTTGTATTTTTAATCAGAACAGGAGGCAAAAGCCAGTGCTCTCACAGATGGAAGGAATACGTTTTTAAAATCTCTATTCCAGTATTTCTTACAGAGAATAGTTGGAAATTAACATTGATTCAGCCTAGTAAACATGAAGAAAATGTTTGTATGACACCTATCAATACACAAAATTGAGACACAGTGACGTGACAACTTGTGTATCATACAAAACGTGTTTTTGGTGTGTAGATGTATCTCGAGTGTTTTCTGTGAAGATCTTAAATGTAAAAATTCAGATATATGTTAAAACTTTTAGGACTTCCAAGTTCTTGTTTCAAAACTAAGGAAGAAAAGTACTGTCTTGGAAGTATCAGTTAAAATTGCACACTTAACTACTTCCAGCTTCAACTCAGGTATCTCTACTTTGAGTGAAATGTTGCAGCTAAAGAGACCAAACTTTGGAATACTGAGTGCTGCCCTGGCAACTTTCCAGACACCTGGAGGCTGCAATCAATTTGCATTTTGATTTACATAAACACTAATGTCTCCACCTCCTCTTTTCTGACATTTTTTAGCATTTCTCTTGCTTAACTATCACGTAATTTACTTGTCTTCTATCACTTCATTCCCTTTTACTCCTATTTTTTTTATGTTTTTATAAAAAATGTTAAGTATTCAACTCCTTTCTAATGCTGAAGTTTTTTTCTTTGATCTTCCTTTCTTTAGTCCTTCCATCCTTCTTTTGTATTCTTGCTTTCCAAGGTATCCATTCTCTCCTAGCCTTTGGGATTGATCTTTCCTATGCTATTTTTTCCCACATTTCCTTATCTTTATTTTCATTTCTGGTCCCAGTGTACACTGAGCCTTAATGCTTCTGTGATGCTGTGGAGTTGTGGAGCCATGAACTTGCGGGACTTGTGTTCTCTGTTGAGCTTCTCACTGATGACTGTTGAGTTTCTTGTAGGAGTAAAGAAAATGGAGGTACATATGATGGTGAAGTCTTGTCAGCTGAGAGAATGGGGGCATGTGTCGTATCTATGGCATTTCAGTGTCCTCTGCTGCCAACTACAAAGGAATAAAGTAGTGGATGCCTACATGGAGAAAAAGATATTAAAGTTAAAAGCTTTAAGTTGCATTTGCTCTATATTGTATGCTGAGAATATTTAGGATTCTCTTTGTTTCTTGTCTCTCCCCTCCCCACATTTCCCCATAACCTCCAGGCTGGAGCTATGACGTTGAAGAGAAGAAGATTCCAAAACCTAAATCCAAGTCTTATGGTGCAAACTTTTCTTGGAACAAAAGAACAAGAGTGTCTACAAAATAAGTTGGCATTGGCTGTCTGCGAATAAAGTCAGCTGTGCTATATTTATAGTCCATGTATAATACATCTCTTAATCTCCTAATAAATTTGACCTTTAAACTACAGATACATCTTGTGATGTCTATTTAAAATGTTTTTGATGTCTCCAATTGAACCTGTTACAAACTTCCCTATAAATAGCGGAGATTTGGAGTGTTCATACTTCTAAAAAATTGCTGTACTAGGAATCTCTTAAAAGGAATGTTTAAAATCAGCTGCAACTTTAAACATTGTGATTTATCTTTGAGGGTAATTTTATATTCACTATCTTGTTTAAACTTACCAGCCTTACATATACAAATGCTCTCAATAGAAGCAACATTTAAGTATAACTTATATTTGGTATAAATGCACATTATATAACCCCCTTTCTGCCCAAAATAATACTGTGATTATTCCAGAAGATTTCATGACTGGAACAGAAAGCACTCGTTTTTGTGTTGGATATGGGGAGGTTTAGTCCTAAAGATTGAGATTGCAGTTGTTTCTCTGTGATGTTCTTCAGAACTGAAACTAAGCCAGTTAAATAGTCACAGATTAAGTCAAAAGAGTGTTGGGTGCCTCACACAACATCAGATTAGACTAATTATATAATTATAATTCTGGGGTTTTTTTTATTGCAAGTTACATATTTATCTTCCTTGTTGCCTAACAAGAGATGTGGTGATAGCATTTCAGCCTTAACATCAAATATATTGCCTGAACTCAGTTTGTCTTACATGACGTTAAATCATTAATTTTAATAATGCACATTATGGTGCTTTGAATCCTTGGTTACATATATATCTATATATATATATATATCTTTTGATTTATTCACCACTTCTTTAGCTTTTACTTAACAAATTGAGGTATTGACCAATGTTCAGTAAAATCTCTTACAACCAGGGGTGGGGGGACACCTTTTTTATATGCAACCTTTTTTATATGCTTTATCCCAGTTGTCACAACTCCTCTACATAGATCTAAAGAACAGTGTGACTGCTACGGAATTCTAGCTAAAAGAAGGTATAAAACTACCTTGTGTTGCCCAGATTTGATTATATTCTTGTTTCAGTTTTAACTAGCTGCCCTATACCCTGGCTAACATTTGTGTAAAGCATTGTTTTTGACCCAGTTTCGACGTAGTCAACCAGTTGGCTGATGTCGCTATTTCCTATTGCAAACACGAACTGTTATTCCAATTCATCTTCCTATTGAATTTTGAATGACACATTGTGCAGTGGAGCCTAAAGTCCTCCAGGAACACCAAAGTGCACCAAACTGGAATCTTAACAGTCCAGAATCTACTGCATCTCTTTGTATTCTGGCTAAGCTTAATATGCTGATATTACTAAGGAGACGAAGTAAGAAAAGCCGTTCATTGTTTTTCATTGTTTGGGTTTTTATCCTTATGTCTTTTACAAGTGAAGAGCAGCAAGGTCTTAATTTATTGGTCTTCAGGCTATGTAAGATTTCCAACATTGAAAATGAAAAGTGCTTGGATATCTAAAGCATCAGCTGCACAGTTTGGTTTTTGAAATCATGTAGTCCAGGGAAGTAACTGGTTAACGTTTGATGCCTAACACCATCTTTGACATCTAATACATGGAATTGCTATATGTTAATCTGTACTTCCCATAACTAGAATGAGTTTCAAATAGACCATATGTTTTTATTCTTTTGTTTCTCCTGCTAAGGTGATGGAAATACTCAAAGGACAATTAATTTCCTCCATGAAGAAGAAAGCTTTTATTTTTTAATGCATATGTCCTTTTTAATTCTGTACTGTGCACTGCCCTTTGAAGTCTTTTACCTTATGTTTGAGCTCAGACCTTCTTTTCTCCAGTCATTTTCCTAGGCCTTGGATTTTTTTCAGCTATTAGTTGGCTTCTTGAGTATGAGCATGCTGACAATAGAACAGAGTTGATTATTGTCACTATAGTCTTCAAACTCTAGAAGTGAAAATGAGTTCAGGAGCTTGCAGAGGACCTGTACCAACAGGAATATATGTTAGAGATCAAAAAATCTAATAGATACTAAAATCTGCTAAATACAGTACGCTTTCATTAACTTACCAGAAGACTACAGGACTAGGCTGGAACTGAAATTGTACAAGGTGATCTGACTGTCTTTAGTTAAGTATCAGCAGAAGTGAGTGTTTTGTTGGCGACCTCCAGCTTTTATCTACTCTGCAGTGTGTTATGACAGGTAAAATTGCTCCCAGATCTAGAATATGTCAAAACAAAAGGCACAACAGGTAAACCACCATAGTTAGGTTTTTTTAGTATCCTGAACCATTGATCTGAAAATGAAAATCTGAAGAGATTTTGAGGACTGGAGACTAATGCAAATGCTGAATGAGATTAGAGATTCATCTTGGCTGTAGATGTAGCTGTGCTGGATCCAACTAATCAAATATTTGCTGGCACTAATATTTCAAACCTCTGGAAGTATCAAAATCATTAATGAGGAAAGGAGAAGTTTAAAGTTCCCAAACAAATAGCACATCTTCTTTACCTGGTGGCATTTGCATGTGTCTGAGGTATCTTACCACTTTACATGGCAGCAACAACCAAAACTGAATTAAAGAATTAGAAGACTGTTACATGCCAGCATTACAAAGAAGTCTTAGACGTTACATTTACATTTTTTTACTGAGCTGTGTAAATTTGAGAGGTTTTCCTTACAGTTTTGTAGCTTCCATTATTGTGGAAAGTCTTATGCAAAAAATGAACAGGGGCTGATCTAAAGTAGTTTACACTTGGACTTGTGTAGATATGTTGTATGAAGTTCAGGAAGCAGAACTCTGCTACTGGGCGAAGTTCTTTCTCAGTTTTAGCAAATTAGTCTGTAGTATCACCAGCCTTCTGAAAAAGGCTTATTGTCTGTCATTGCTGTCTCAGCCAGTTACATGTCACTGTGATATTTGGATTATTCCTGTCAAGTCTGCTGAAAGTTCCTTCTTTTAAGAAAGAAGCAACATCATAATCTTTTTCCTCCCATATGCCACTACTTTTCCTCCCATGAGCTCTACAAGGTTTGTGGCACATACCTTTTAATTTTAATGCCTCCTGACCACATGAAAATTTTCATGTACGAGTTTGGAAAGGTTGGCCGTTCCAGTGCTATAATTTCTGTTTAAAGCCAGGAATGTTTTGGTGAAATTTTAGCTTTACTAATATATCCACTTTTTTTTTTT
>VZZY01004521.1:0-11304 GCA_013400335.1 Eurystomus gularis
GCACCCAGGGGGGTCCTGAGGCAGAAAGAGTGCAGAAATAATTGAGGGAAACTGAAAGTGTCTGAAACATGGGCAGAGGATTGTATTCACTACAGCTCTTTCTTGATCATCAGCTCAGCAAATTTCTGATAACATACACCTTGTTTAGGAGAGCCCAAAGGAGATTTCTTTATCTTTCTAGCATATTGTCACTGAAAAATATAGAGATGTTACACTGGGTTTTAGAATTTCAGTTCTTCAAAGACTCATTTTCTCCCAGTTTGGCAATATCATTCCTTGTTTCATTGTTTTTTAACAAGTTGGAAATATCATATCCATTTCCTGCAAATATCACCAATTTTTTTTTTTTTTCTGTGGCAATGTTTCCGTGGTAATTTAGATCGGATGGCCTCCACCCTTGGGGTGAGAGGGAGAGGGAGAGGGGGAAGGGCAAGGGCAAGGGAGGGGAAGGGAGAGAGAGGGGGCAAAATGTGTCTTTCCTTGTTCATGTATATCTCTGTGAGCAGTCAGCAGACATGAAGAATACTTCTTGCATGGTTCTACAGCTCAATCCTCATCATTCTTATTTCTGAGTAAAAGGTTTTGTGTCACTATAAAATATTATTTATTGATTATACTGACACCATCAGTTAATCCAGACCCACATTTCAGAGTATGCCACATGTGAAATCATATCCTTACACTTCCCATTTTTATAATTGTCTTTGATTCCCCAAATGGGAAGGGTTTTTTTTCCTGATTTACTTATAACATTATTTTTTTTGTTGCCAGAAAGAATAGGAGCTGCACCAAAGGAGATGTTGATAAGCATACAATAAAATGGACTGAAGATATTTAATTACTTTTACTCAGTTATCTTTGTGTTTGAACCCATTATGAACCCTCAGACTTGAACTCAAACATCTAACCAGTAGTGGCCATAGGAGTGCTTCCTGCTGAACTGGTCACTCTTCCAGTTATTTCTCTCTGCAAGATTGCACAGCTGTCAGTGCTGTGTTTCTGTGCATCTGGACGTAAAGCTTTATATCTTACTTGGTTTGCATTGCAGCAACCCATTCTCTACTTTCCATTCTGTCGTCTTCTCCCCTGTGAAATAATTTTTCTAATTCTCTTTATCTGTCCTTTTATGTATTTGGATTTTAATTGTCTGTTTTCAAGACTACTGGAGGTTTCTCTAAACCATGTGAATACACTCCTCTAGTACATACCAACAACAATCAGTTCATCCAGGATTGCACAGGCAATTTGAGGCAAAATAGAGACTTGAACTCTGAATTATTTTCTTAACTCTAGCCAAGCCCCACACAGTGTTTTCTTGACATATTTCCATTTTGTAAAATTGTCTTCCTCCTAATTATTATTTATAACATGTTTTCACAGTAAGACTTATTGGTGTAGACATTTCATGGGTCCTGTAACACAATGTGGCAAAATCTTGTGTGATTGACCATCAATAAACAGATGATTGAGACATGTGAGAATAAGGATGACAGCCAGCCACAGCAGGTGATTGAAGCCTGAGTTGTTGGCCTCAAGTTGGAGTTGACCTATGAATGAGTCACAACCTAGCAGAATATTTTGTTTTCCCCACTGGCTTCATGTTCCACAGGCAGAACCTGGTCCACTTGTGTCTCTGTGTCTCTGCCCTCACCCAGGTGGTCATGGCTGGGGTGGTGGACAAGGCCAGGGCTACTTTAACCAGAAGCCAGTGAGTCAGAAGAGCTTCCTGTTGAGTGTGGCTTCTGTTGGAGCTGGTTGCATCTTGCTGAGCTCTCAGTGGTATCCTTCCATGTGAAGAGCCACTGAGGGAGCCATCTCTGTCATGTCCAGCTGGCAATGCTAGCACCACAGTGGGCAGCGAAGGAGCTGGGCCCACAGGAACCTATGGCAGAAGCCTTCTGAGGGGATGTTGCTGAGTCAGTGTTGGCCTGTGTGATCAGGTAACTGATGGCAGCAGAAAATGATGATGGCTGAACCAGCGCAACAGTGATGCGACAAGGAGCTTTGATAATTTATCCAAATGAAAATAACAGGTATCAACACTAGTTTCACTGACACAGCTTTTCTTTGAGATACTTGCTCTTACTGCATTCATTCAAAAGAGTAAGAGGAACAGACTTCTTCCTATAGTGATGGACTACATTGAAATTACCAGACATACATGCACTGTGCCTGTCAGTAGTGCTGTTGTTTGTAACCATCTGGTGCAGAACAATCCCACTTTTCAACATGGAATACCAGATGCCACAAGACTTGGTCTTAAGATGAACATGAATTTCAGTATTATTTTGTACAGTAGTTTTATTACAGTAGCATCTGAAACCAGTCTGTAAAGACGCATAGAGCAAGACACGTGGCAATGTTAGTTTCATCAGTTACAAATACACAGAAAAAAATTAAAGTGGCACAAGAAGACAAAAGCAAACAGTGATCTAAGGGGATGTGATAGTTTCTCCAGTGATAGGTAAGAGTTGATCAGTTGGGATTTAAGCATTCACTGTGATGGCAACATGCTGATGCTGACCATGAGAATTCAGACTCAACTGGAGAGAATTCATTAAGAATCCATTTTCATTTCAATTTTTTTTTCATAGCCAACAGTAGCAACCTTTAAAGGAACTCTGGAGGAATAGATGAATATTTTAAAAAGTAGTTCATCAGGAGCAAAACCATCAACATGTAGGATTATGTGAATATAAGGGAATTGAGTGGGTGGTAGAATAATACCTGCTACACTATGTTTCTGCATCTCTACTGCAGGCAAGAGAAACATAGAGATAAAAAATTACAGGAGAAAGAGAATAGGAATGCTTGACTGGTTGAAATGCGGATTCTACAGCTGGAATTTCTTTATTATTCAGCATCAAAAAAAAAGAAAAATATGAGCTAATCTATGCTGTAACGGAGATGGCACTCATACATCCCAATATTATTTCATGACAACATGATTTTGCCCCTTTATATGTGGTAACCCAAACAATGACCTATGAAATTTATAAACTGTAAGTACATTTCTCAATATTGTTAATATAACCAATATTAAGTTTTTTTGAAAACAAGTATAAGTGTACTAAAATAGTGTAACCAACAGTAATACCTAACACTGTGATAGCATAGTCAAATGCCATGTATAAACACCATGTATTTATTTATGAAGGCAAAGTTATCACCAAGGGGATAAACAAAGACTTGTTACACCTAAGCAGTGCTAAGAAGCAGCCCAAGTAACAAACTTGACAAGAGGAAAAAGCAGAACAAGAGAAGCACAAGTATCTGCAAAGAGGCAGCATACCCTCCGAGCAAACAAGAACGAAGAAGTAAAACCAAGGTAAGCAGGTCAGGAACAAACTCAATCCTGCTTTCTGGAGGCAGTGCAAGTGACATAATGCCAAGTGGGAAGAGTGAAAACATAGAAGGACAAGAACATGTCTATTAGGACTTCCCTTGTCAAAGAGCTCTCAAGCTTGGTCACTTTAACCTCTGTGACTGAGGCCACCAAGGACACGGCCATCAGCTTTGACCACACAGCACCAGCTCTGTGGTACTGCATGTGTATAGCTGGTTTAAGATATTGATGCTAAGAACAGTATTATATATACAGTTATAATGACAAATAATGTGTAACCACAGTCACCAAATGTGTTGTTAATAATTTCTGACTCCTTGATTGATACATACATATATATTCAGTAACAGCAATGCTCACTTTCAAATCAGAACTACAAATGCAGCATAAATTGACAGACCTAAGAAAGTGGTAGTGAAAAGACTTCAGGTGCCTGTAGAAGTGAGGCTGAACGGTTGCTGCTTCAGTCACAGGATATATCACCAGAACTACAGGTGAATTTTCATGACTCTTACAGGGAGCATTTGCCACAGGTTCACAGCTTTTTATTTTTGTGTCAGATAAAGATATACAAATTTCAACATGTCTGTATGCCCTGCGTGAAAATAGCAACTTGTCTTCCAAGTGCAGAACAGTGTACTGAGGGCTCCTTAGATGAGTTATTATTCAGTCACTGTACAGATTTTCTGGTTAATGTAGGCATAAAATAATCTGCTTACTTTAAAAAGCTCTTTATACCAGCTGAGAGGTTAAAGTGGCAGGGGTATAAATGAGAGGTGAAGTTATTCACGTTCAAAAAGAAACCTCTGGAAAACCTGTGACAGTGGACATGGACTACAGTGGTCATCAAGAACAAATTAACAAATAAAAGTGCAAGAGTATTGCCTACTGCAGAGCTTCATTTAAATAAACCATAGAATCGTTCCAGTTGGAAGAGACCTTTAAGATCAAATCCAGTCATCAAAGGAGCACTGCCAGGTCACCACTAAACTATGTCCCTAACCGCCACATCTATACATCTTTTAAATCCCTCCAGGAATGGGTACTCCACCACTTCCCTGGGCTGCCTGTTCCAGGGCTTTAAAACCCCTTCTGTGAAGAAATTTTTTCCTAATGTCCAACGTAAACCTCCTCTGGTGCAACTTGAGGCCATTTGCTCTTGTCTTATTGCTTGTTACAATGGAGAACAGTCTAACCCCTCCCTTGCTACAACCTCCTTTCAGGTAGTTGTAGAGAACAAGAAGCTCTCCTCTCTACCTCCTTTTCTCCAGACTAAACAACCAGAGTTTCCCCAGCTGTTGCTCATGAGACTTGTTCTCTAGACCCTTCACCATCTTCATTGCCCTCTTCAGACACTCGCCAGCCCTTCAATGTCCTTCTTGGAGTGAGGGCCCCAAACCTGAACCCAGTATTAGAGGTATGGCCTCACCAGCACTGAGTACAGGGGGACAGTAACTTCCCTTGTCCTTCTGGCCATGCTATTTCTGATACACGTTAGGATGCCATTGGCCTGCTGGCCACCTGGGCACAGCTGTCAACCAACAACCCAGGTTCTTTTTTGCTGAGGAGCTTTCCTGCCACTCTACCCCAAGCCTGGAGCTTTGCATGGAATTGTTGTAACTCAAGAGCAGGAAATGGCATTTGATCTTATTGAAGCTCATACAATTGGCCTTGGCCTATCAATCCAGACTGTTCAAGTGCTTCTGCAGGGCATCCCTAAATTCAAGCAGATCAACACTCCCACCCAGCTTGGTGTCATCTTCAGACTTACTGAGTATGTCCTCAATCCTCTCATCCAGACCATTGATAAAGATATTAAACACAACCAGCCCCAGTACTGAAACTGCTTTCAGGCTTTTGATCAGCTTTATCTTTCTTTTGCCCTGTGATTTATGCTGTATATATTCTTCCTGTCTTCTCTATAAGAATCATTTTGCACCTACCGTATTTGAGTAAAATGGCTCAACAAATTTAGGAATTGTTGAAGCAGTCTCATTACATTTTATTTTGAAGTCTTTCTACTGTTTCTGCTATAATTATACACAGACTTCCACTGGCTTCAGTTTTGAATATCATTGGCAATACATTTCTTTAAAACATAAATAACTAGCATTTTTAGATTTTAATTAGCTAAATTTAGCTTTCTGTAAAAAAATTATTGTAATACTCACCCAAATTTATAAAATGTGGTGAAACTTGTGGATATGAAATGATACGTAATAGTGTTGCTAACTTGTTCAGAAGCTGAGTATAAAGCTTGATAACACTGCATAAAAATAAAAATGACAGTTCAGAGTTCAGACTCACATTACTGATCTTTTGAAAGCTCTCTAATTCTTCTAATGAGGTCAATTTTTTTCTTTATAGAAGTATATATCAGCTGTAAATTACTCTTGTACAGAGCTGTTTATCAGATGATCTCAATATACATGTCTGAGTAGCCTGGAAATAAATGTCATTGTTTTCCAGCTACCTCACACAGCTAGCAGAAGGTAGGACTTGGATGTCTCTGAGTCGTGGACAAGCAAACTCTCTGGGAGATCCATGAGAGCTCCATGGCTCTCAAGGACCTCATATGGAAAGGAGAGACAGAGTGTTCACCCAGAGGATGGTGGAGCATGGGAACAGGCTCCCTGGGAAAGAAGTAATGGCACTGAACCTGGCAAAATTCAAGAAGCATCTGGACAATGTCCTCAGACACATGGTGTAAGGATTGTCAAGCACTGGACCAGACTGTCTAGAGAGGTGGTTGAATCACTACCCCTGGTCACGTCTAAAGGACATGAAAATGTGGGAACAGGGTTCAGTGCTGAAGGTGGTAGAGTTGGGTTAGTGGTTGGACTGGATGATCTTAAGGGTCTTTTCCAACCAGAATGATTCTGTGATTCTGTGTTAACTTAAAACTGGAGGAGTACTCAAGTTGGATGGCATAGATCAGTATGTTTTATCATTTACTCTGATGCCGGTTCAGGTTTCACCTTCATATACCATGCTCCAAATTCTGGGGACTGGCCATCAACCTCCCCCTGCATGGTTCATCTGTCCCTGCTTCAGAGAGAAGAATGCTTAAAGAAGGATGAGGTGGACAGGAAGTAGTAATTGCTCTAGTAATCTGACTCAAATCCCCTTTTTTGCAAGAATTTACACCTGTGAAGTCTGTTCACCCAACAGAAATTATTAATTACCTTCTTGAAATAAATTTCTACCTCTTAGTAATGATGCAGTAATAGAAAACATGCACATTGTTAGATACCAGAATTGCAATGAACACCTTGAATCTCCATGAAATTAATGTATTTTACTTCACAGAATGAAGGTATTATAAAGGAACACACAATCTACTATTGCCTCTCAGTGGCCAGGGAGTAGCTTCTAAAGGCGCATTAATGTGTTCATTTGAGACCACAGGTTTGAATATTCCACTCTGTGGAGTTTTGGAATATTTCATAAGCCTCTTGTTAAACCTAGAGTGACAGACATTTAACTCATGTAAATCAGCATAACTTTATTAGCTAGGATTGAATGGTACCTATTTATATTCACTAAACATCCGGACGAAAGGCAAAAATATGTGCAAAATAAGGACTAAAAAAAAATTGTCTGAAACTCCAATGTTAAATCAAGCTTGCAAATCACTGGTGAAAGCTAAAAGACCAGCTCAACCCACCTGTATGCAAAAAATAAGGCACTGTACAGAAAGACTTTCCATGAGGAGCAAAATCACTTACTAAATTATTGATTTGTTATGCTGAAGTAGGAATCCTTACTTTTAACCCAGGAAGCTGTCATCTTTTCTAGAAAAAACTTCAATGGCTGAAACCAAATTTGTTAGTTTTCTCCATATAGCCTGAGAAAATATAGCCACAGGTTTGTGTCCTGTTTTAGGCATTGATGTCTGGTTTGTATTGGCAGAGTGCCATCAGCCCATGACTCTGGTTGAACCAATCATGTATCTCCTAACATATTATGGCAAAGATATCTAAAAAGCTACCTCAAGCTGTGTGGTGAACAACCATCCCACAGACGCTGGAAAGGTTGAACAGGAAAACTTTGGACTATAATTCATAGTTTATGGACACTGTCATCAGTGGTTGTGACCTTTTCATCTAACACTAAATGTAAGTGGAAAGACCATAATTTGTCTGAGTGCTGTAACATATCTGCAATTCATCCCTATGATGTCAGTCCATAGCCTCATGCTTCCCAGATTTCAGCTGGACAATGCATTGGTACAGCTTCCAAGTAAGCGCTGAATCTTCCCATTGAATCATTAACTCATTAACTCTTGAACTATTTTTATTGATACATACTGGCCAGAACTTAAAAAAACCTAAAAGTTAAAAAAATAGATCTACTTTGATTGGAATAATCTTTGAGATACCTTACTTTGTTTCTTTTAGTTATACACTGTAAAAAAAATTGCCTTGCCTCCTACATTCTACTTTTAAGTAAATGTCCTGGAAATCCCTATAGATGGAATTATAAGATATATCAGTCATGAAGCATAACCTTAATTGGCATGTCACGGGAACAACAAATAAACAAACAAACAAACAAAAAAACAAAGAGGAAACTGCCTGGCTATTTATAAATATGGCTAAATTGGCTTTGAAATTACCTTACTAAATATTTTTTCCAGAAGTTTTGATCAAAGAAGTGGGCTGTTTTGGTACGTTTTGTTCTTTAAACAAATGTCAATCCATCTTAACCATTAGTCCATGGTATGAAGACAAGCTGGTTCCAACTAACAGCCTAGATATATGAAGTTAGAAATTAATGGTGACACTTCATAAGTTACTTAAGTGCCTCCAAAAAAAAAAAAAGAAAGGAGAGACTACCAAATCAATCAGTGTGCCTGCTTCAAAACTCAATTCTGCTTTTCTATGATTTGCCTATGTTTTCTCCTTACTCCTTTGAAATACTAGAAGATACGTAAGCAGTCATAAGATTGTGGAATTTCCCCATCTCTCAGCTTCTTAGGTGTGGAAATATAGAAGTGTGCTGATGGCTTAGCACTAGAAAGCAAGGAAGCTCAACAGAAGGGTGTCAGAAAGAGTATACTCATCATGTGTGACATACTTGTGCATGAAGATCCTGTATATTAAATGCTTGCCCTCATTTACTTACCTGCAAGCATGAGAACCAGATGGAATCAGTGCAGGTACCAGCTCTGTTAACATGGTTCTCCTTCCCCTCACTCTCTTTTTTATTTCTCTTTTCAGACTGCACAAAAAGGAGGGTGGGGCTGGTTACAATTATTTTAATATTACTGCAATACTCACTGCCAAGGTGCCATTCTGTTGACACAAAAAATTGCATGTTCATAACAGTGTAATTGTAGCTATAAATTGAGCAGCTATCCCAGCACAGGTCAATACCAGTACAGGCACCATTGTGAACAAGATAAATAAAATAGTAAAGACAAATAAGATAAATCAGTTGTCTTAAGAATGACAATGTGTGTCAACATTACACTTAAGTTTAACAAAAACTCATGAAAATGTAAAAAAGTTAGTATAATACTTGTGTATTGTTATCATACAATGTTGGCCAGAAAGAATTAAATACTCATTAGTTCTCTCAGTCCTATATTACTGAATGGATCTGAATTTCTGTTTGTCCTGATTTTCTATCCTTTAAAATATGTGGCCAGACTTTCAGTAATATTTGATTTTATTTTTGTTAGTAAGATATGGGTTTTAAGTTCTAAAAATGAGTTCAAATAGCCTTTCTAACCTGCGTGACACGCAGATATCAATTGTATTTTACTTATAACAGTACACTTCTACTGATTTTTATGGTTACCTCCAGTTGTAAAATTACATTAGACTTAAAAGACACTCACTGTTAATGTTTTATTGTTATCTGACATGCCTTGCTTACTTCATTTTTAAAAACTTATTTTCAGGAAATTGGAGTAAAGTAATAGAGGTCAGAATATAAATAAACACGATTTTTAATCTGTTAATTATTACTTTCAAAATTTTGAAGAAGTATTTTGATAACTGGGAATTTTTACAATCCATCTGTGATTTTAGATACAAAGAAGAAAGATGATAAATATAAGAGATCTAATACTTATTTTTTTTTTAAAGACAGCTTTGAATCCTTTCAGATTCTTAAACTGAGCACTTACTGATCAAAAAACCTGAGTATTTCCGTTTTCTTTGACTAACTTCTATTGCTTTGGGAAAGTTTACTGAATGAAAGGTCAGCTTCCATTTGGCAGAAAATCAAGCAGGTGAAAGGCATGCTAACTTATATTTTGCACTAGGCAACAGATTGTAGGGGATGATTGCCGATGAACAGTGATGTTATTCTGTTTATAAAAGGAATCCCTATGAAGCAGCCGACAATCTTACAATGCAGACTCCTGGGTTACCCACACTGTTTCATATTTCAGGATGACATACATAATCATTATGGTCCAGAACACAATCTTTCCAGCTCTTCTTGTAATTTTGACCTCCTTATTTACCTCAGAGGCTTTCAGACTCACACAGTAGGAAAAAGTAAATAAATATTTCTTACCTGGATTGTACAGAGTGGCTGCGTTCCACAAGGCTTTAATGGGATTTGCTGTCTCTAGCACTGTCTGCATTTGAACAGACCTCAGAGTAAAAGATGTTGTTTTAAAAATATTGGTGAATGCAAATTGGTGAGAGTAGGTGGGAAAGAGGCAATGAATTTACTAAAGAGAGGGTCTAGTTACAACTTGTATGTTTTTGCATATATATATATAAAAATAATATAAGCTACCTTGAACTCCCTAGACTTCTGTATCAAAACTCTGATATCTTCCTTAGTTATGCAATATTAAAAGCATGTGGATATATGCTATAAAATTATTGCTTTACATTTTGTCCAGTTCACAGAACAATTAATTTGCATTATAGGTTGTAAAGCATGGGAAGCATATCTCTGTACTAAACAATGAAAAGAAGAATCAATGACTCAAACGCCACTGAAAGCGGAATATGACGCAAACACACAAAATATTTTTTTCAGCTTTTTTATACACAAACAAGCTTTGCTAACTTTTACTTAAGTGTTGGCTTAAAGAACAATCATTTGGCTAATTTTGATAGATCTTCAGCTCCCAGGGAAGTTCTAGAAGGTTGGAAATTTTTCTATGTTTAGACAATGTCAAATAAGCTAAAAGAAATCTCACAGCAGTTATAGGGAAGAATGAAAATGATGATAAGAATTGAACAGTTACAGGCAAGTTGCACAAATTTATAGCTCTAGGTTTTGGCAAAAAAATAAGATTTTAGATATTTTGGTATATTGCATGTTAAAGTGAGAAAGAGAATTCTGCAGATGTAAAAAAATGAGGTTTGTCTGCATGAAGCCACTGCCCTGACTATAGCTTATGTACACGTTAGTAAGCTATTTTTAAACTAGATAACTTTGTTATTGTAGTGATGTGTTCTGAGGGATATGTACGCTGGATAATTTCTTGGATTCTGAGTCTCTGATTATCCAGGGCTTCACTGCAAGCTAAATATAGGTGAAAACTGTCCTTCTTGGCTCTGCAAGAATAAAATTCCCATCCATTTCAATGCCAGTTTAGTTATACATATCTTAAACAAAAAAAAATCCTTTAATGTCAGTAATGGTGATTAGTACATTAGAAACACCAGAAAATCTGCTAAAACAGAAGGAACAACAACATCATAGACTTTTTCCAGTTTTGTATGGATTTGGGTCATTCTGCTGCTCATTAGCAGCTTCTAAGCAATGTACATTTTATAATTAAATGATAGGTCTCATATAATTAACACTTTTCATAAACTACTACAAAAAGTCTTCAGAGTTTATGCTTGCAGTTAAAAGATGGGTTATCTTCTGTGGTAGAATGATTGTCATTCTTCTCTTAGAATACTATTTTCGCTTCTCTGATCTCATGGTGTCATGACATGAGACCTGCTCTCTGTCTAACCATGGAGAAAAAAAGT
>VZZY01004530.1:1909-13762 GCA_013400335.1 Eurystomus gularis
AAAAGAAATCAAGCTTATTCATTATCAGGGGAATCATTTATAGCTAATCTATTTTTTCTCAGGATTTTACAGACAGAAATTTATGCACATTTTCCATTTAAAACTTCCATAGTAAGTTCAATCCATGGGAAACTATCCCTACATACAAAGTAAATCATTACTTTGGTGCATACTGAATTTACTATACAGACAATGTGAACATGTCCAGACTTTCCAGATACATAGCTGTCTAGCTCTATCTACCAAATAGTAGAAATCTCAGAAAAATACAGAACTTCCTCACAATCTCCCAAGATAGAATTACCACGCGGAAAGAAAAATACATGTCTAGGGAAATCCAGACAGCCGGTAGTCTTCTGAACGTCAGATTTATCATTTATATATGTATTGCTGCTATGTTTCTCCAACGCACTTTCCAAAACTTTCCTGCCTATACACAGACTCAATTTGTCACTGGACAATTATTCCATAGTATATTTGGCAAATATTAAGTACCCAGGATAGGTACACAGTGACCCTGGAAATTCAGAGGACAGCTCAGGTTTTTAATTAACAAGACTGAAATGGGACTCTGTCTTTGAGAGTCAGCCTTTTCTTTCTTACTAATTGGCAAGTGGAACAGCTACAGATAATGCTGTTTTTCTGTGAGAGAAGATGCCTGACTGAAAACACACATGACTGGAAATATTTTGGTTGGCATAGTACAAACACATGCCAGAAAAATGATTTTTCATAGAACAGAAAAAGGTTTCAACATGCAGTTCCATGGTATTCCATGAGAAGTCTAAAGCCAGCGCTGTGTAATTAGGGAATGGATGAAGCATCATTTAAATGTAAACCTGAAAACACGGTAAAATGGAAAAAGAGCAGCAAAGCAGAGCAGAGAGACACAAGAAACAGAAAGCAAGTTATAAAGAAATGTACTTTAATACAACTAAGAAATAAAAGTCCAGAACATGTGAGGTCTGAAAACTACAAATACATTAGAATTTACTAGGAAAAGCCTACATTTGAGTCATAATATTGTTGAGAATCAAGGATTTTCTACAAAAGATCTAAAGCACTAAGTTGCTACCTATGTATCTCTTTAATAATACAGAAGTGCATATTTACTTAAAAATACTATCTTCACAGTATATTTGCCACATATATATTCTGTAGATTTTCTGTAATTCCTCCAACTCTCTATCTCCCATAACATAGAAAATACTCTTTAGAAGAAAGATGAAAATGGTATAAATAATATAGAAATCAGTGCTGGATCCCAGGTAAAGTGCAATCCCAGTGGTCTAGTCATTTTAACCAGGCAGATCAGTGCTTTGATGAACACATCATAGTGACTGCTTTTCATTCTACTTTGCACAACAAACAGAGGACCTAAAGGGAACTTTATACTCTGAAGCTCTTGACTTATGTCCTCGTTGTTACATTATTCGATGGAGGGACCGGCGCTCGGAAGATCTCGGGTTGGTACGGAAAGATAGACGGGGCATAGATGTGGGAGGCTAGCTTGCTTATCACGAGAACACAGACGAGACAAGACGAGTATATAAGGTGATTGCGCACTTAAATAAACGCCATTTGCTGCATCCTCATACTGGTGTCTGTGCTCTATGGCCCAGGGGTGCGGACAGCCCCTGGCCCGCCCAGCTTCCGAACGAGGCTTGCCGAAATCGGACGGCAACAATTCATGACTGCCATCTTCAGCTTCCAACTTCACCCCTATCTGGACACTTTTGCACACTTGCTATATATATATATTTGTGTAAAATACACAAATACACACTTCGCAAGCATGTGAAAATGCCTCCCTTCCATATTTAAGTGAATTATAATAAAATGTTCAGTGATCGGGTATTCTCTGCAAATCTGAAGGTATGTGGCATTTCTTTATTAAATGAAATCCACTTCCCCGAGAACCTTCAAAAATCAACATTTTTTTCCTAATTTTGTCTACATCTAAGATAATTATGTGCCTATATGTAATTCAAAAACATCTTTTAAAACATATTTTTCCTTTTTCTAACATTTTTGAGTAGCTATCCTATAAAGGATTTAATTGTGTCTGGTTTTGACCTTCTCATTTCAATTCAAGCAAGTTCAAATTACAAAATCAGAGCAGGATGAACAGAATTAATACTTTTTCAGAGCTCCTAATTAGCTTGGGGAAAGGCATTCTGTCCAACCTTGTAATAAGCTTTGGGAAGATGATTTAAAAAAAAAAAACAAACAGCTGGAGAGTTTGAGTTTGAAGTAGGACATAACCAACCCAACAGCTCTAAATGAGGAGGACAGGAGCTGGCCATGGTCCTCAGACAAAGGTCCAGGACCTTCCAGTAAGTTGCAAAGAAATCCGTGCACAGCTACAGATTTATTGGCGGGAGGGAGGGGAAGTTGGTCCTAAGGAAAATAGAATAGAATAGACTATTTCAGTTGGAAGGGCCCTACAACCATCATGTAGTCCAACTGCTAGTGTTGCTATATTATTTTAAATGCACAGAATTTTCATTTGTGATCTGCCATCAGGCTCACTCTCGTAAAAGTGTGCTTGCTTTACCATGGAAGACATATCTCAGAATGCCCTTGTATTGGTTGTATTTCCAGGAAGAAATCAGGAAAATTACCACTACTGCCAGCAGAGGGGAATCCTTTTCTTTACACCCATTCTACTGCCTGTCTTTCAGAGAGACTTGTCAAAGACACAGGTGTGTGCATTCTGCCATACCAACATGAGGCTGCACACATCCACTCAGTGAATGACCGAATGGCAGTGTCAACTTAACCAAAAAAGATAATTTATTAGTAACTGAGAGGCCAGCCCCTAACATGGTTTTTAATCTTCATGTGGCTACGCAACAGAGATAAATACTGCATCTTCATGATGTACTGAGTACCAGTTTGGCAGGTTAACAGGTGTGGGACAAGTGATCAAGGAGTAGAAATGCTACTTATCAGAGGACATATTGAAGAAAAAGCTCATTTTTCACAAATTATGGGCTTTTTATTGCTGGTAAAGCAGAGAAGATTAAAGTGAAGTCTATATTTCAGAAGTGGGAAGACCAAATGATTTAAAACGTTCTTTATAATGACCTGCCTGAGACTGAGGAATCAATTTCTTTTACAGTGAGAATCTGTTAATACCACAGGAATGAGGGACATAAGACAATGAAGAAAAGGAAGAATAGGTCAGATTCTTGCTTCTGTCTATATTTTGATATGACTAATTACAGAGGCTGCTGCATTATCTCTATATTATCTTTTAAGCAAAACCATTATTAGAAAAAAAAAATGCTTAAAATTTATAAAGTGTTATTAAAAGCAGTGTAGTTGAAATGTTTTTCAAACTGCTTTTTTGTTAAACTACAGGTAGAAATGTGGCTCATTAATTACACTGATATTCTTTTGTATTACTGAAAATTATGCCCAGTACAGTACGTTAAATCTCACTTTCCTTATGGCAGTACAGACCAAAAATGTCAGTGCCCAAGGCTAGTTTATTTGATTTCTGTCTCAGCACTGGTGATGCTGCAGTGCCATTTTGAAAGTTGCAATACAGATCTTCACTCTAAAGCACACTGAGTTTGACAACTATCTTACTCTTTTTCAGGCATTATAGAAGACAAGAGCCAGAGCCAGTCACCACTGCAGCTTGCAGCATGTTCTGTAAGTCAGATATTTTCATAGTTTTCACACTGATCTAATTCCACTGTATTCAATAAAATTAATTTGTATTCTGTAACTGCTTCACATTACTCTGCACCCATTGTTTAATGAATTTATACCAGATTGAGGGAGAAATCAAGTCTTATTAATGGAAGGTGGCAGAAGAAAATCCTAGATCCACAGACCTCTGCCAAGACCACAACAGAGGACACGTCTAAGCTGGCCTTCCAAGCAGCCACACAGAAACAAAGAGATTATTTCCATAGAAATGGGCCTAAGCAGAAAGTCAGTGAAATGCTGATAGTAATATCTGATGACACTGTGCAGAATTCTGCAGAAGAATTCTCTTTGAACATATGATTTTATATTAAATAATAGGTTTTACAGAACATTTATAATGCCTTCTTAAATTCCCTTCTTCTGCTTACTATAGGAAGCATAAGGCAGAGTAACAATATCAAAACCTGTGTAAAGCAATGAAAATCTTCCTTAGGATGGTGAAATGGCTGGTCTATTAGAAGGATATAGATGTCCTTGTGTTGAGTAAATAAAGCAAGATTGCAGTGGCTCTTTCCATTCATAGTAAAGCTGCAGAAAAAGCTTTACAGAGGCATAACACTCTCTGTAAGATTCCTTTTAACTTCACCACACACTCACATGTCTTTTCAGAAACCCTAAACTAGTTGGTCAATCACAACACTACAGCCAAACTGAACATTAATGAGTCAAAATGAACTTATCTCAGGCATGTATTTCTATATATTTACTTCACAGTGCATTTCTAAAAGTTCCATAAAGTTAACATTATTACAATAAATCCATAAAAGTCCAAACACCAGTCATCAATATATCACCAGCAATGTGCAAATAATCTTGTTAACCTAACCAGTGAGTAAAAACAGCATTTATATAAGAATAAATTAATCTTTTTAGGAATATTGTTCCTAAAAACATTGTATTAGCAGAGAAAACATTCATGTTATAGAAAAGCTACTTTTATCCTTTCAAGACTTGGGGACTATGTTTACAGGAAATTTTGCAGTAATAAAAAGAGGTAGACATCCAAGGAGAAGACCGAAGACATAAACTATAAAGAGGTTATTTGGAGTTCAGCCATGTGCAACCACACAAAAGACGTTGTCTCCCAACAAAAATAGAATATGGCAACGACAGGTCAGATTCTAATCAGACAATAGTACCAAAATTTGATGCCATTTAGTAGACTTATATGAGGCTATTCCAATTTTACTCCAGTAATTATAACCACTACTCAGTCTTCCCCCCATCATACTTCTTTATGGCCATTAAGTACTCCAGCAAAAGTGGAAAGACAAAATATTAAGACAGAAACAAGAAAAAGTTACAAGTTGCCTAGCATATGAATTATTTGTGCAAATAATATACTTTAAGTAAAATCAATTACTCAAATGTCACTAATTGAACATTTTCTCTAGGCAGTTAAGACATGCAGTGGCTGAGGATCTGTAATGGAGCTGCAGGCAAAACACACAGAAAAGAGGGGGTTTTTAAATACAATTTAATTTTTCCTTAAAATTTTTCATGCTCCTCGGTGATCTATCACAAGAAGCTATTACTCCCAAGACCATAATACATCATTGAGGATTTCACAGACAGTCACAATGGAGCAGCAGGGAAGGGGAACAGTATTGAACTGTGTCACTGCAACTTAGCTTTTTTTGTTTGTTTACTTTGTCTGCTAGAAGCAAAGACCCTCACTGCTGAAAATTAGCAGACTTACACAACTTCCAAGAAAGATTTGGCTGTCTACACCTCTTGTGGATGTGACGCAAAGTCTACTGCAACAATGTTCAGAAGGAAGAAGTTCTCCAGGAAGGACAAGAACGGGTGATTAAACTGAGTGATGAACTACAAGTGCCTGCCGTCTCTTCCCATTTTTGTCCTTAGCACATCTGAAACCACCAAAGAGCTACAAACCTCTGGGTGATGATGCCAGAAATTCTTCCCAGTCACAGCATAGTGACAAATATATTCTCTGTGCCAGTTTACACACAAGTCTATTTTCCTATGACTATCTAGCTGAGATACAAACAAATGTATAATTAATATATACACAGTTTGTCATCTGCCAGACAGCCCAGAACTACTCTGAAGACAAAGAATTGGAATAATAAAAGAAAGAAAAGAAATTTCTTGCACATGACCTGCTACTGATTTTTCTTATTCTGTGGACTCACCAAGTATTTCTTTCTGGGGTGTCATGTCACTTCACAAGCAGTAGTTCTACTCCAAAGTTCAGGAAAGTGTGGACAAAAGGAATGTGAGAAAAAAAGAAGGAAAAAAAAGTATGTAAGAAAAATTTTTAAAGGTAAAGAAGAGGCACAAAAACAACAACAAAAAAAACCTCTGCAAATATTAAAGGGGAAAATAAAGACCAATGCAAAAACTTACAAAGTTGGGAGGGTGGGAAGAAAAAGAAAGATTCAGTATAGCAAAGTTTATGTACTATATGTTTTAGCTTTGTCAATTCCACACAGCGTAAAAAGCTCTCTATGTGTATACAGCACTTTAAAAGGCACAAAAGGAAATAGGAAATTAATTCAATGCACTTGCTTTCTTGAATTTTTTTTTGAAGCAGATAAATGCTGCTAACAGAGATCCTTTCAATGCTTCAAAATGAATAAATAACATCCTCCCTGCCAACTTTTTTTATGATGATGTCTGTCTCCTGGCTTTTTAAATGCTTTCCTCAAAAATGTTTTCATGCTTTTTTTCCACTGAATGTTTTACAATTTTTCTTTCTTAAATTTCACCAGGGACTTGCAAATCAAGGCAAATCTCACTGGTTTGATAGCTGCTTTTACATGGCCTGATGAAACACAATGTGTTAGCATAGCTCTTTCTGGAAGGAGAGTTTATTAGCAAGCCCTCCATCCCCTGCTTCTCCAGCAAGGTGATGTGATTAGCAGGAGCAGCAAGGAAACTGTCAGCAGGTGACTGGAGAGAGATGTAAGGTGCCACTCGGCTTTCTTAGCTTGTGACCTTCCCTCACATGACAGTGAAAAACAAAACCACATCTTTGACACAATGTAATTAGGACCCTTGCATTTCACCAGGTCAGGGAGAGAGACAAAAGAACAATACTTGTTTTGCAGCCCCAGTAATTAGTCCTGGAGGATTTCTCCAACTGCTGTTGTTGGCAAAGAGAGCCTAGGAAGAGAGCCACCACTCTTCCTGTACGCACCGACTGTGGAGCTTGCTTCCTGCTTGAAATTCAAATGAGCACAGCTCTGACCTTTACTGTCACATTTTTTATTTCATAGACAATTTACAAGGCCTCTCCACCATGCAGGTCATGTTTTAGTTTAAACAGAAATACTCTCGTAGGTGTTAGATGCTAGTTAATGATTACACTGAAATCATTCTAATTAGGCTCTGTTGTTACATGCTGCCCTTTGGGGGCTGCTGCCGCTGTCACATAAAGTATTTTGTAGAAAAATAATTGGCCTGAGATCTTCTTTGCCCTGTTTTTTTCTATTCTACATTACTGATCTATTCTGCACTTGATCATCAGAAATATCGTGCAAAACTATTAGCAATGGCTCCTCCCCATCACCCCATGGCTCGAAAAATGGTGGAGAGGCAGGAAGACTTAAGAGCAGCACAACATTGTGTTGACTATGATCTGAGGAAGTTAATGTGTGTTGTGTTCGTCTCCTAACCCACTATCCTGCCATTTCCCTGAGAATTTGGTTCATGGTGCAGCCAGGGGAGGTTTGCAGACAGGGAAGGCATTGCTATGCTTCATGCACTGGTGGGATGACTGGGATTAGGGAAAGCAGCAGGGAATTTGAGTCTACTGAAGAATTGAAAAACAGGACAGAGAAGAGTACAGCAAGCAGCAAGGGAAGAAATGCAAATAGGGTAGAGAAGGTTTCACTTCAACCTTTTACATTTGGCAAGGGACATTAATGTCATATGTTGGAGTGCTAGAAGGGATTCTCAGCCATTTCTTTTCTCTCAAACATGTCCTCTTTTGAAAGATGTCATGCAAATGCCACTCGTTTCTGTGTAGCTTACATTTTTAAAATGTGAAGTGGTTTTGGATGGGGAGAAAAAAAAAAGAAATCCCAGAGCCTGAATTGCAGAAACTCAAATCACCATGTTACAACACTGACACTCCAGCTTCAAGAAGCCCAGAATTAGTCAGTCTGAAAAAGTCAGATAAATCCTATGAAGATGTTACAAACCTTTTCAAAGCAAGCAAAAGACTGTTATTTTATTAACTGTTGCTTCCTCTCTCCTTATTTCCTAAATGGTCTTTTTTGTGACTGATGGCTGGGGTTATAAGCAAAACATTGCATGTTCAGCCTGCTGAAATGTAGTCTTTTGTTTACCAGCAATATCTATTGCAGAGTTATCAGGACAAATTCTGCAGTATTTGTACAGCAGTAAATCCATAATGACCGTATTCATGGGAACTTATTTCCAATTTACACTCTAGATGTAGGATAGAATTGGCCCATCACCTACCTGCAAGCATCATCTTGGCTACTACTACTACCAACCTACAGCTGTGGCAGTACATTACTAATACCTTTAACACAGCCTAAATGAAGCATCAATAATTCAATTCCCATTTATAAAAACAGGAAATTATTCATGCCATCAGCCCTCACCATCAATAACAGAAGTAAACCTAACTATCTCATTATCCAATTGCAATGTGTGCAAACAGAACTGCCCGTTGTTGACAATAAATATTTGATAAGTGAGGAAACAGGAAGGATAAACCAAGGATGTATGGAGTGGCTGCTTTATAGTTACCGCAAGAATTGACCCAGATGGCAATGGTTTACCCTGCTTATACCTCAACTTATTTTCTTTTCATCTCAATAAGAAACTGATCCCAGCTGGGCTGGATGTCAACCGTGGATGTAAACCATCTGTTCTCTTCCTGTCTTTGCTTATTGTATTAAGTCAAGCTAAATACCCAAGTTCCTATCAATTTCTGTAATTCCCATGTTGTTGTTTTTTTTTAAATTAGCAACCACGTTGTAACTGTAGGGATGAATTAACAATATACCAATTACAAAATATTTACTTGCCAAGGGTGCTTGAGCATGCTGTGATTTTTAACATGTTCAGGAAAAACTGGTGCTGATTTCAGTGTAGACTCAGCTTTATTTTTACCAGTAAAATCTCATCAATCTGTTACTACACAGTAGAGTTTGGCTGAATGTAGTATATTTTATGTATCAAGTGTAAGACTTAGCAAGAAATTAGGAGCCAGCTGTTGGAAACTGCAAGCAGCACTGGAATTGGATGTCCAGGATGGAAGAGTAAGCTCCTCTCCCACTTGAAAAATGTGTTAAGTTCAGCTATTTCCATCTCAATATTCACCACCAGTTGATGATGGAACCTAGCAACATATCATGATTTATTACTGAACTAAAATCACCTGGATGCTGATTCAGGTTATACTCTCATAAGATACACAATGAGCTTAATTTTCCAAGAGAGGAGTCAACTCTTTTACACTGGGCAATAGCAAGTCCTCAGTCAGATCAAAAAGCATCATTCACCTGGCTGAACTGCAACATCAGCTAAGCAAAGCTAGATGTGCTGCTGGGTATGGCAACACCCTTTGCCTCCAAAGGCCTCAGAAATGGCCCAAATATCTTGTGACAAAAGCATCCAAATCTGTAAAAGCATCTGAAAGTCCAAAAGATGACCCAATATTGCTTCACTTCACAGGTGTCAAGGGTGTTTTGCAAAAGGGAGAGGACAAGACAAAAGTGTCACTGGTAAAAGGGTTAAAAAAGAAAAAAAAAGGATTTCTAGTATTCATTTTGTGGGCAATAAAGCGATGCTGTTGCCAAAGGAACAGTGCAAGGTCAGTGTCTGACTGCAAGATATGAAGTCTAGATAACTCTTATGGAAGAGGTCAGCCTGACCCAGGGAACTGTAGTCTGCCCTGTGAAAATAGCTGGGAGCCTTTGTAATAACAGAGCTTAGATGTGTGTGTACTGTCCACCAAACACATGCTCTGGGTGGTGTTATTGTGCTGATAAAATTGTTTACTGAAAGAACAAACCAAACATTTTTAAACATTTAAACATAATTCACTTATGAAATATTCATCTGTCTAAAAAAATTCCATTATAAAATAGTAAATAAAATAAAAACAAATAATTGAATGCAAATAAAACAGCAAATTATAAAGGCAAAATAAAAAAGCACAATGTCCAGGTTGTCTTTATGGAATTACACATCGGTGGAGGAATAAAGGAAAATACACACAGACTATCACACCTAGAGCATTACACTCACCAGCACAAAAAGCAAAACAGCACACAAATACTAATGTTGCTTGACCACTGTCCTGCCATACAGCCTGACTGAGCAGTATGTGTATCTCTCATAGGTGTCAGTACTAGGGGAAGGCACTTCTGGGGGAAATCAGCAGTCCTGAGGCTGTTATGTTCAATACTGGTTGACACAAGCATCATGTTTTCACAATACTGCTACCAACATGTCCCAGTCTGCTCCAGTATGGGTGTTCACTTTGACAGTCACAGTCTGATACAGAAAAGCTAGCTGCATTTTAAGTTCCTTTTCTTTCCCCCTTACCTGCAGCTTCTGGACCCTTTTTCTTCAGCAGCTTGTTTCAAGTTCATCTTAAAAATTCAGTGATGACAGTAAAAGTTTGTGAGACCCACATAGACCATTACTGGAAAACAGTGAATGAGGCACAGTGGGAAGGAGAACGAGGGATGGAGACAAGACATTAGATGAGAACTAGAAGGTAAAATACTTTATTTCAAGAATAAATTGAATATTCATATTTCTATAATGTTTATATTAAGTTTGTGGGCTGCAAATATTTTTATGATCAATAGGAATATACATGGGACTCCTCAATGGAAACTAGGAGAAAATTGCATGAGCTGACATTTAAGCACGAGCAAACCACTCTGTCAAGCCCATACAGTTTCTTGCATTAGATATTTAATACAAATGTGGCCATTGCTGATTCTGTTGTAAATAAAGAGACCGAATAAGTCAGATGACAGACACTGAACTGAAATGTGATGCAGGCTGCACTCATTTTAAAAAAGTGCAATATACTAAAAATAATAACTAAAAAACCCCACAACTAATAACATGAAAGAAATAATGAAAACCTTAAAAAGAAAATAAAATTAGGCAAGATGGTATGAGTCTTCTATCACAATCCTGTTGATGCATTTGTGTGAGTAGCCAAAAAACAGTGGCACCATTTTACACTTTTCAAAAATCACAGCACTCTAAATCTATCCTGTGTAGATGCAGCATTGCTGGAAGGGGCCAGGCCTTTCCAGATTAACAGCAGAAGGTGTTGGGCATATTGGATATCTATCAAATGACAACTCTGCTATTATTGAATCTATTAGGGGTGGAGAGTTATTTTCAAAATTAACATTTTAAGACATTCACCCTTATTCAGGCAAATATAATTTTATTTCTTCTACAAAGAATCTATGAAGATTCTTCACTAAATTCTTCCTTTTTTTATGTGTATTTCCCCATCAAAAACACAGACTATGGTAATTTGTTAAAAATATGCATAAAATCTCTGACAGTTTTGAGTATTTACCACCTCAAGAAAAACATCACTGTACAACTTTTTACTTTGTTTAAATTTAAAATCTTGAAAGGAAGTTAAATTCCCAAATAAAAAAATCAGTAGTTTTTATTCTCTTTTTTTTCCTCTTCCTTCTGTTCTGTCATTTTGTTTCAGTCTTTGCCAAATGGAGATTATTGCTAATCTCCTTGGTTAGCACCAATTTTCTTCTGCTCAAATCTGTCCTACCCACCAGCTCCATGTACATCTCTCCTCCTTCCCACTCCTGACGAAGACAAGCACTGACTTAGCCTTGGCAAGCTGCTAATGCTGTGGATTAGTGTGTTCTGCCTTGAGTGAAATCAGGTTCTCTGCCCTTTGGGGATATCACAGCCATCGGGTTTAATTTCATTTTCTGATATTTTAGCAGTCACATCAGGACTCCTGCAGACAACTGAGAATGAAATGCCTTTTTGACAACAGTCTTCAGCACATCCCAGGGAAGCACACGTATATGATTTTATATGAGAGAAAGGAAGTCTGAGACTATCAAACAGCTAGATTATATGACTAAATCAAACATCAAAGTGACAGATCTCAAATAT
>VZZY01004531.1:0-21658 GCA_013400335.1 Eurystomus gularis
CAGGCCCCAGCACTTCATTTCTATTATGATAACTTACAATGCTCTATTTACCTTTTTGACATTGTGCATTGAGCTCATGTGAGTGAAGAACCAAGCAACTTCAGACCTTCTAGAGGAGCAACAGGTATTTTATATTCCATCACTTTTATCCGTAATTAGGACGAGCAGGAGGCCATTGTGTACCACAACTGCTATGACATAGTCACCATTAAAGAAGTGTGGTGGGATGACTCTCATGAGTGGAGTGCTGCAATGGATGGCTATAAGATCCACAAATGGAATAGGCAAGATAGGAAGGGCGGTGGGGTGGCACTCTATATTAGGGAGTGTTTTGATTGCATGGAAGTTAACAAGTGTGATGGACCGGTCGAATGTTTATGGGTAAAGTTGAGGAAGGCCAATGAGGCAGATATCCTGTTGGGAGTCTGTTAAAGACCACCCAATCATGATGAAGAGGTTGATTAATTGTTCTATAGACAACTGGCAGAGCCGCAAAATCGCAAGCCCTTGTTTTCATGGGGGACCTCAACTTGCCAGACATCTGCTGGAAATATAAAACAGTCCAGGAGGTTCCTGGAGTTCATGGAAGATAACTNGGAGGTTCCTGGAGTTCATGGAAGATAACTTCCTTACTCAACTGGTAAGTGAGCCCACCAGGGGAGGTGCTTTCTTTGTTGTTTACAAACAGAGAAGGTCTGGTGGATGATGTGGTGGTCGGAGGCCATCTTGGGCTTAGCGATGATGAAATGATGGAGTTCTCAATTCTTGGCCAAGTAAGGAGGGGGGGCAGCAAAACTATTACCATGGACTTTCGAAAGAAAAGGTGTTTAAAAACCAAGTAGATGTAGCACTTGAGGCTATGGTCTAGTGGCTAGAGAGATGTTAGGATGAAGGTTGGACTTGATGATCCCGGTGGTCCTTTCCCACCATAATAATTCTATGATTCCTTACGTGCACTATTTTTCACCCAGTTATTCTGAAATTCTTGTGCAGCTCTTTGAAGACTTCTCAAGAATTGGCTAGCTTGCCTAATTTGGTATCACAGATGAACTTCATCACTTTTAGCACATTTTTGTCATATATACATAAATATATACATATTTTTATATATATGTATATACATATATACATAAATAAGTTAAACAGGGCAGAGCTTAGTAAACCTCTTTTCATTTTGAATACTGCTAATGAATTCCTAGTCTGTTTCCTATCTTTAGTCTGTTATAAATCCATAAGATGATCTTCCCTCTTATCCCACGAGAAATTATTTTCTCTAAAGATCTGTAGTGAGAGATTTTATCGAAAACTTTTTGAAAACAAAAGAAAACTTTAGCAATTCTTTTATCGTTAACCACCTTCTTGTTTCCTCAAGTACTTAACAGAAGCCTAAGATGTGACACCTGTTGCAAAAGCATTGTTGACTTTTTACTGGCATATATTTAGCCAAGTTTTTCAATCCTCTTCTAATTATACTTTTCACAATTTGCCTACAACCAAAGATTTGTTAGGCTGATGTTCACTACATCATCTCATAATGCTCTTTAAGACTATTTGCCATCTTCTATTTCTCTCATGTGCTACATTATTCCTATGACACGAGAAATAAAATCACATTTCATCACATTACAACTTCAACCCAACAACATAAAATGACTCTGGGATTTAAAAGAAATATTCAGTTCACATTGTTGTGGAAACAATGGGCAGAAAAAATGGGAAAAATATTTATTTAGCACAGTAGTTACACATTGCTCTTTTGAGGATATCATCTACGCATATTCTCAGAAATACGTAACATTATCTAGCCTAACTATTTTATAAATCTCTATACTCTTGCAGTTCAAGACTGAACGAGATGTGTTTAATATCTATGTAAAGACACTCTGTGTCTGTTTCAGGTGGGTTTTTACTGTCTATATTTTCAGGCGACAGATTAAAAAGTATTTCCAAAGTATCAGTATTTTTGGTTGCTGAACTTCATGTAATGTTTTATTTAATAAAAATAGTGGGCCAAATTCAGTAGTGATATTATTTCTCACACTAATTGTGAGGTATAATGCATTATATAAGGGTGTTCACACAGGATAATTTGAAGTACCTACTGTGTAGTAAATGTGCACAACAGATTAATGCATACTAGTATCCTCATGTTAGACAAACAATCTTAGGTAAAATGCAGAAGTCAACTATTTCTATTTTCTAAATTTCAAATGTGTCTCTAACAAGTCCTTTGTTCCATTACCACAAAAACCCTCGACTTTGTTTTTCTATATGTCTATCTTTTCAGTTTATGGACTTCATTTTGTTATTTCTAATAAAGCAAAGAAGAGAATGACTCATTGTCATGATTTAACCCCAGCTGGTAACTAAGCCCCATGCAGCCACTTGCTCACTCCCCCCTCAGTGGGATAGGGGAGAGAATCAAAAGAGTAAAAGTGAGAAAACTCACAGGTTGAGATAAAGACAGTTTAATAATTAAAGCAAATGCTGCACACACAAGCAAAGCAAAATAAGGAATTCTTTCACTACTTCCAATTATCAGGCAGGTGTTCAGCCATCTCCAGGAAAGCAGGGCTGCACCACGGATAATGGTTACTTGGTAAGGAAAACATTGTAGCTCCATTTGGTATGGAATATCTCTGGTCAGTTGGGGTCAGCTGTCTCAGCTGTGTCCCCTCCCACCCAGCTCCTTGGGCACCCCCAGCCTACTCGCTGGTGGAATGGCATGAGAAGCAAAAAATGCCCTGACGCTGTAAGCGCTGCTCAGCAATAACTAAACACTCCACGTTATCAACACTGTTTCCAGCACAAATCTGAAACATAGCACCATACTAACTACTATGAAGAAAACTATCTCAGGCAAAACCAGCACACTCATCATGGACTCTTGTATAAAAATAGGACAAAGAAAGAGAGATAAAACCAGGGGCTGGGGATGGAGGAAAGAAAATGTATTTATTTGTAGAAAGGTTTCTGTGGCCTAAGCCTGAAAATGAGAATGTGTTGTGAAATGTGATGAGCATTAAATTGTGACTAAACCTAAACTAAAACATTATAGATTAAATTAGAATGCCAAAAACTAATGCACTATGGAATTCCAGGCATAGAGTAGGAATGGTAGAAATTTTTGACAAGTTAAGACTTGTCAAACTCTTTTGTCTTTAATTATTTCCTAAGTTTTACAGCTTGAGAAGACTGCTGACATCTCACAAATGTCTACTGCAGTTTGTAGCTTGAGTCCAAGGAAAATATGTGTTGTGCCAAAGGTCACTTAATAAAACTTGGTACAGTCCATATTTGGAGAAAAAATATTCTAAAATCTTCTGTCCAGAATAGATGGATGGATGGATGGATGGATGGATGGATAGATAGATAGATAGATAGATAAACAGAACAGATTTCAAGGCTTCACTTATGTTTTGATATCCCTTTTTTATTGAAACTAGAAAAGTATTCCTCCTTTTAATTTCTTTTTCTTGCCAATGGAAGCGTATTTGTAAAGACACAAGACAGTGACTTTCATCACCCATGTAGAATGGTATGTTTAGTGTTCACTGTCATCAAATTACCAAATTGCTTTTTCTTCTATGTGCATCACCCTAACCTATCTGGTTTTCCCTTTGACATGTGATCATGTCCTGTATACATTTACAAGCTATGAGGGAAAACTTCCACTTGAACTTAACAGTATTCTATTCAAATGTTTCACTACAATAACATATTCTGTGTTTAAACACAGTAAAACTTTCAGTTGCGTCTACAGCGAGTTGGCCATGTACTGTTAAATTCTTAATGGTTACATGTAAATGACATTTTCTTTTTTATATAGCTGTCTGATTTCTCCATACTAATGCTTTTTTTCTTCCCAGTAAAGATTTTTTTTCTATAAACATTATATATTGCAACATGATAGATGTGAGCAATTTATATATGACATCATTCATTCTTTTCCCAGTTTGTGTTGCCAGATATAAATGTAATCTTCAATACAAAGTACTTGTATAAATGTATTACAAATGTAATTTAGTTTTTTCTAAAATACTTTCTTCTTTATAAAAAATATACTTTAAGTAGTATAAAATTCGACTCTCATGTCCTGTTTAAATGGATTTTTTAATCTACTGGTGTAAGTAGGAGCACTAGAGGATTTTGTTGTATTTTTTTCAGTGAAATGTTCTGAGGGACTGCTTAGTGATGAAAATGACTTTTGAGAAACATTCTGCCTTTTGTTTTGAAACCATCTTCTCTAAAATGTTTGGTTTTCATCAACTTTGAAAAACAATTTAGTCTCAGCAGTCTATGAAGCTTTGCAAATATTCCATTGGAGGTCTTATGGTTTCTTTCAATGTACAATACAAATGGAGTTTATTTTCTGAATAATTATTGACACAACATTATCTAATCCTAAGAAGATACATATTAGAAAGTTTCAACACCAATATTTTTACTGAAATATATTAGAAAACATCTATACACAAAGTCACTCAGGTGTGTAACAATAAATGAAAACTAGAAAGGCTGTAAATATGTCACAAGTGTCTATCATGTCACACTTCATCAGTTACTCTTCTGAAATCCCAGTATCTAAATTAAACTAAAAAGTGTGTCTTGAAATTGTTACAGAATGTTGCTAGTATGCTTCTCATATTTAAACTAATAATAATTAACTTAATTTTCATGCTCTATTGCTCAGGTGCAATCATAATGAATGCCAAAAAATGTTCATCATAAACTGATATTTATCTACAACAATTTGGGGTTTTTAACCTTGATATTAATATCTATTATTCATTAATTTTAAAAAAAGAGCTTAAAAGCATGAAGAAAAGGAGAGGGAAATGTGGTGAGAAAATGTATACGGAAGACATTTTATTCTATTTATTATATTTGAAAGCCTCAGGGAGCACTGTAGAATACTACAAAAGTAAGTGCCCACTTGCAATGCAATGTCTTTAAAATGTACAAGGTAGTATAGCTTTATCATCATGCTCTCCATCCTTTCCTGTCTTGTGGAAAGGAATCTCAGCTTTGTAACAATGGAGCAATAGGTTAGTCCTGTAGGTGGTTTTCAGCTTTTTTTTTTGTTTTCAGTTCCCCCATTGTGTCTTAGTTCAAGCCAGCTCTAATGGCATGGTAGCTGATACACAGCCAGTATGACTAACACGGAGTTCCTAATTCAGTCACTTAACCTGAGAGAGAAGGTGGGAAGATAAAAAGCATATTCCTCCCAAATTAAATGCCTGTTGGAGGAAAACTAGTATTTCTAAAAGCCTCAAGAGAATTATCCACTCTGTCTAAATTAGATGGATATATGATACCAAATAAACTTTTTATTCTCATATTAATTTTGCTCCAGATATCTCCATTGAAACTATATGTAAGTTTAATCGGAAAAATGACACAGGGAATGACTTTGGACTCTGTAACTGAGAAAAAAATTAATGTCATGTTAACTATAAATTAATTTATGCTCAGGGAAGATGGCAGAAGTGATTCAAACAGGATGGAAGCCTCCGCTGACTTCCTTGGCATCAAATATACCATATTAAGGCAAATTATGGAATTGAGGCAAATCATACTATTTGTAGAGAGACTTAGATTAAGGACACATGATGCAGGGGAGCTGATATTAAATGCCAAGGGTCAATTAAAAAGTGCACCTTTAAAATAATTCTCATGAACTGTAAAAGACTAGATTTGAAGGAAAACTCAAAATACCTAAACCAGAAGAAGGGTTCTGAATCAGAATTCAAAAGCATTTAAAGGATTTAAAAAAAAAAAAAAAAAAAAAAGTAGATTAAATATTCGTAATATTAAACTTCCTTATTTAATCATATATATGCATTTATTCCATCACGAGTCTAAATCTTATATTTCATTATGTTATTAAATAAAATACCTTAAGTCAGAAACTTGTAAAAAAAGCATCATTTGACATACCAAATTTTTTCAAGGTAGTACAAAACTTCATTTTGGAGATTGGAATTTTTTTCCTATCCCTGCTTTTGCTTGGCTTCTTTTGGCATAATGTCAAATATTGTCTTGATGCTAACAACTGATAGTTCTGTCTGTCCTCTCTTAATTTTCTGTGTTCTAATTTTTTTTCTTATTTTCCTGTTGTTTCCTTGCTGTTGACTTCTTTTCAGTCTTCTTAGCTTGGCTAAATCAGAATTCTTCTCTCTTCCTTTCAATTTTTGCATAGTTATTTTCTATTTAGCATAGATCCTTTTGTGAGCATCACAACAATCTTGCCTGTCCATAACTATCATTGGTGCTGACCTCTCTCTTTCCTCTCTATGCATAATACTGGAGATTATTCCTCTAAAATTCAGCATTCCTTTCCACCTATACAATCAGTTTGTGCATCACCTGCAGCGTCAGTGAATGCAACTGCCCTTGTCTTTTGCCTTGATGCACATCATCTTGCATTACTCTTCACTAGCCAGTGTTACCTCTCAAGAAATGTAGTAAAAATGCTTGGGGTGGCAATACATTTCAAGAAGTAAAATCTAACAGGAGATATAGCTGAAATATAGCTGGTACTAAGCAACTCACATACACTGCCTGTAGGATTGCTTTACTTCTATTTTATCAGTAAAAAGCAATGCCTTAACCTTTCCTGTTCTCCATTTATTTTGCCAATAGAATTAAAAAACATTAAGGAAGTAATTTAAAAATAGGTAGAAATCTGTAATAATGCACTATAATCTATTACCCAAACTGATGACTTTTTCTAATATGTTAACAATGTACAATAAATAACGTACTTTTGTTGAATCTGAAGAGATTATGAAGTTTAAGACAAATGCAATAAAAAAGAGCAAGTAAAATTGGCAGATTTTAATTTTCAAATAAAATTAAGGTAGAATAGGTTGAAGCTTTCTTCCAAAAGGAAAAGTAACTAAGGAAATGTAACTAAGAATCATAGATAACTAGGAAAAGACAACTGAGAGACGTTATTTAGAGTTGTGCTATTTTGGAACAAGTTACAAAAAAAAGTGAAGCACAGGGAAATAGGTAGAACTACATATTTTTAGCTTTTAATACTCACTCTTTCTGCATTTCTCTCTCTGCATTGTGTGCACACACATTTTAAAAACATACAGATATAGAGGCATCATATATTGGATTGGTGCATAATGGGAGCTTTACATGTTGTATGTAACAGAAAATAATTAAAAAGAATTTCCTTATGTAACTTATTTATAATATTCTGTGGCCATAATTATGATTTTTAGTAGTATCTGAGAACTATTCCATGAGTTTTCTCATCTTCATTGAGATAATTACTAGAGAGACAGTTTTCAGTAACAACAAGTGCTGAAATCTCTGATCCTTGCAATTACCACTCCAGCTGGGTAATTCTGTTCCATCTTAGCTGAAATCAGGAATGTATCATGGCCATTGACCTGTGCTTGGAGTTCTGCACAGACATTAACATTTTATGCAAATCTATAACCTCTTAGGTTTAAAGTTTTGTACCTAAGTATTGACTTTTTGTGTCTATGTAAAATGAGTATCTCTTGATCTCAATGAAATCGCTACTTCTGAAATAGCAAATGTACAATGTATAGGGAGAGAACTGTAGCAGCCATTTCTCTCTGAAACACCCCTCCTTACCTAAGGTTAGGCAACGTTCTAATTAAAACAGCATCCTTGTTCAGGCAAAACTGTTTTCCTGTGAAGCAAGTGAGATTGCTTGTGATGGAAAACCCCAAAACTTTGTACTAGTGATAAAAAAAGGCTTTGTACTTTAAATGCCATACATGCTCATGCCTCCACACAAGACAGGCAGTACACCTCACAGTTTCAAGCTGCAAAACCAGCACCCTTCTTAGACTTATTCAGGCATTTTGAACTGTGTGAAACATCACTCATATTTTGCAGCGTTTCTTCTGCAAATCACTTAGATGCAAATCAAACATAGAACCGGAAATAAAGTGTATCAGCGATGTGCTTTTTCCTCTTCATGGGGTTAATTTTGCCTGCTGTTTGTTTTGAAAACAAGAGATCATATCTGCACTGCATATATTCAGTCAAATCTTGTCATGCACTCTGTTCGCTCTGTTCCAAATGCCAGCATTTCAAGTTTGTGACTTTTTCTGCTGTAGGAGGATTTATAATAGACTGAATGAAATTTTTATTCAAGTCACAGTATTTTTATTGCTTTTATCTAGAGGTTTACAGTAAGAGCTCAGAGTCTCTTTTAAGAGATTGAAATGTGAAGTGAAAATGTTTGATTTTTGTTACATATTTATGTGACCTGCTTATCCAGAACTCTTAGTGTAATTATTAGCACAACTGAAAGTCTTTCCTTCCTAGGTTCATGTTTCTCCATGTGTAGCAGCTGTAAACCACAAGTGAAGTTTCTAATGTTAGACAAGGTGTAGCCATTAGTTCCGCTAAAAAGCTCTAACCACCAGTGCTCATTGATTTCTAGTTTCATATATCTTTAATGAGGAGATTAAATACTTGTTTAGGAAGCAGAGCCTGGCTTAAGTGGTGTTTGCTCATAGAGCATGTACAGTCAAAGACCTCTCTAATATTTCCCTTTGGTAATAGAAGCGAAAAAAACCTTTACTGCCTCAAATATAAACCATTTAGCTGGTTCTGCAGCAGCATGGGATGTTCTATTATGGAAAAAATCATTAGAGATGAAATGCTCCAGAAAAAAAAGCCCTTTCTAATTGATAGTATACTTTTTTTTCCTATTCTCTTAATTCTTTATGAACACTAGGGAGTATGCTAAATTCCTATTTCCACTAAATAAAATAAATTGTTTTAAAAAAAGAAGAAAGACATCTCAGCTAAGTTTCCTTTTCTGGTCACACATTAAGAAGAAGAAAGGTTCTGTCACAGGTGAATGAAGTTTAATGCAGTTCAAGAAAGGCGGGGACGCATCAGCTAGGTCTCATTAAGAACTTAGTGTGACAAAGAAGAATATGGAAAAGGGGGACAGATGCTGCTGGAGCAATTACTTCTGGAATGAGTGTCAAATGACAAGACTTGGGAAAAGTACAGAATCCCAGTCTCTATGGAAAAAGCAATGAAAACATTCAGAATCTGCTAAGGATGCATAGAGAAAAGAAGTAGTGCTGTCCTCATGATTGATTTTCCCCACTAAATACATGTAAAGTTCCTTTGCTCAGAGTATAAATAAAGCTTCAGTAGGACTGCAATCAGATAGATATAGATATAGATATAGATATAGATATAGATATAGATATAGATATAGATATAGATATAGATATACAGATACAGATACATATTTTCTGATAGTGGGACTGGAAACCTGATGTTAGAAAACAAGTGGGTTTTGGGGGGTTTCTGCTTGCCTCCCTGGTTCAATTGGCTTCCCATAACTGCAATTATGAAGCAACAGAATTAAGTGTATAATGGAAAAAAGGTATCGATTAAGATCGGTAGTCTAGAGAGCTTTACAGAAGCCCGGGGCTTTCAAAAGTATCTTGCTACCCATGCAGATTTCAGGAAATCACCTGCTAATGGATGTCAGTCTACTCCTTCCTCCACAATGGGATGAAATTACAGTATTCAAATGAAACTATAAGTGTACATTGGTCCCCTTATCATGTACCTATCTGGGGGCTGAACTGGATCATGTAGAACTTCTGAGAATCAGAGCAAAAATCACTCCTCACTGTATTTAATACGCATGAAGTCAGAAAATATTGACTGTGATGTAATTGACAGCACTGTAATTGATGGTACGGGGTTTGTTCTATTTTTAATTCACAGAGTTCCCACTCAGGCTGCTGACAGTGAGAGATATGAATAGGGCAGGAACATTCAGAATGCACATTCAGCCACCTGAAACTCTGATTGTTAGGGGTACCTCAGAACGCCTTTTCCACTAACAAGCAACAATCTTTAATAACTTTCTAGGGCTGATAATGAAACAAAGGTGTTTTATTTTGAAGTAAAAAGTTAAAAATGACCCTATTCCAGAATGCACTTGCTTAAGTGGATTTTGAGGCTTTTTAGTTTGTGTAAAAGGATTTATAAAGGAAGAAAGACATCAAGTGCAAAGAAAAGTCAAGTGAAAATATTTCCCTTTTTCTGTACAATCTGCTCATGCTGTTAGCAAAAAGACAATTCCATGTGCCCAGTGCTCATGGCTTCTCACCTAAAATGGCCGAATAACTTTGTAATGTGCAAAATCTGTAACTTAGAAAAAAAAGTGTAAATTATTACTTAAGTGATGCATATCTGCTTAAGGAGGGAATAAGCTTTTCACATTTAAACATGTAACCTTACTCAGAATTTAAAAATCTGTTTCTTCTAATAGCTGACTTTTCATCACTGAATTTTATTTTCCAAAGAATTCCACAGAATAAAATCCCAGAAAGATTTTGAAACAAGAAGATACCACAATCCCAATATTCCCTTTTTCAGTATCATTCCCCCATATCACAGCAATTTTCAAGTAGGATCAAGAGGTAGGGGAGGGGATGAATCTTGGAAATCAGCATGCCACTAAATTGATACCATGTAAACACCATATAGTATTGGAAAACCACTGCTGGGGGTAAATGAAATGAATTCACTGGGGCATCTAATCCTATTTCTGGAACACTTAAAGTGTTTAAATGCACTGGAAAGCAAACAAACTTCAAAGTGATCATTATACCCCTGACACTAGTACTTGTGTGGCTGAAATCTTTACGAGATTAACCCCCTACAGGGAAAGGAGTTGAACACGGTCAAAACCACTTTGAAACTGTCAGGAGGATACCAGTCTGAAAGCTCAATGTTAGCCAGAAATGCAGTTAAGTGCTGAATATTAAAGGCATTTCAACATCTCACATGGAACTCGCTAATACACCTACAACAAGAGTCATGGACACAAAGTGAGTCACCTCCATGTCCACATTCTGTTCCTTACTAATTGTGAATGCTGGTCTAACACTACCAATTTTTTGCTAAGAGGGAAATATGGGTGACTTAATCACAGCTTGGAGTAAACGCATACATGAGTTCTCTCCAGTGCAATTCAACATTCTTTTTGTGCTGAAAAAGCTCAACAAACATATAGCCCCCCTTGTTGAGAAGAAATCACTAAAACATTTTAAAACCTTTCACAACATTAGAATTGCAATTCTAACAAATTTTCCACTAAAGGCATAATTAAATTTAAATATTGAGTGTGTGGATGGTATGTTTGTAGTATATATATATGTATGTGCAAACATGCTCTAAAAAAATCTGCCAAGTTTGTGAATAAAATATATGTTTGCACTTTGCAAAACTACCACGAACTAGTTTATTTCATACTACAAATCATGCCTCACACATTTCTTCCAGCCTTTTAATGAACCATGCTGTCAGACATGTCCCTTCCCTTTTGAAGAGAGTGTTCTTTTTGCCTTTTGCTCTGAAATCTTATCAATACGTGCCACTCCAGCAAAAAGTTTTACACAAATTAACTGGTGTAATGGAACGCTAGCCTATAATAAGAGTTTGTCACCCAACAGTCACACTGGAGGAGATCTACCATTGAATTTTCAATAAATACAGCAAACAGCAAAAATTACAGCATACATTCCTCAGCAGTAAATATCTCAGTGACCATTTTTCTTTTCTGCTGTTTTCTGTTCTTTTGTCTTCTGGCAATGCTTAATGAAATGTGGTTTCTTTAAATATAACTTCTACAATGTGACAACCAGTTGGGAGCTATACGGAAAGAGGATAATTACCAAGCTACTATTATTGCAAGGACGTTTGGTACTTTTGTTCATCAGCAAGGCAAAAAATAACAGCTTGGCAGTGGTGTGAACTGAATGGAAAAACAGAAAAACAATATTAACTGTTTTTAAAAAGGTAACTTGTGAATAAGGACTGGAAAAATCTAACTGATATACCAGATTTATGCTTTTGAAAAGAAAACTGCATATATGTCTTTTTAAACATTTGGGTCTATCTTAACTGACATACTGTAGAAATAGTTATATATGTGTGGTTTTATTTCCTGTTGTACTGACTGTTGGGAGTTTGAGGTCCTTATCCAAAGCTCATTGAATCAATGAAAGATTCATGGATATGGACTGAGATGCTCAGGTCACCCCACTGAGCTGCAGATGTTGCTGCAGGCAGTCCCCAGTCCAGTCCCCACTGCTTAGCTTCATAGGGTGTTCGACCGCCCCTGGCCTCTTAGTGTCTCCTGCAGCCTTGAAGAGCTCAGGAGCTCCAGAGAGATTCTCACCTCCCTGAAATTTGTATTGTCAATGGAAATTCTAAGTTTCATAGGATGCCTCTGGCCCTGATTATTTTCAAGGTATAAATATTTGTGCAGATAAACTGCATGGTGGGGCCATAGTAAAACTATTTTAAAGTGAGAACTCCATTCCTGCAGCCGCTATTTTATATATCTCTATATACATGCATAACCACCTGTGTACACACTACTGCTTGTACACACTACTCTATAGATCCTTAGCAATCATAGAGTTGAAGCTTATTTGAAGACCTTCTAAAGTAGACAGAAAACCAATTCTTTCAAACCATATAATTCTCTAATTAGTGTGTATTATTAAAGGTCCCAGCGTATGCTATGGTGTAATGCTGCTTGCCGTACAAGAGTCTTGTTAGGTCATTTCCCTTAACAAGTAACACTTCGTTAAACTACACCTTAAATGTACATAAAGTTTCAGTACAAGGGTTCATTACACAGGACTTATTTTCCTATATGAAGAGGAAATATATTCTTTTAACAAGTTTGCTCCTCTACAAAGGTGTTTAAGAGGTGTCCCATGGCATTCATTTAGCTACAATGCTTCATCATAAAAATACATTAAAACGGAGCCTCTTATTTACAACGAGGCCCCAGAGAAAGAAAACAAAACACAGGGGAATGACCATTAAGAACACTTCTTATCACCATGGCACAAATAAATATTAAGGGTTGGCATCTCTTGGCAGACTTTGAAAATTAGGAGATGATTGATCAGAAGCATTGTGTGCAATTTCATTTCCTCAAGATGCACTGTATCTTCCAATTCAGTTGCACATCTTTTTTATATAATGATTAATTAAGTTGACTAGTGGGAGTAACTGTCAGCTACAAAAACCTTATTAATGAAATTGAGAGGATATAGTTCTTTTAAAATTTATGTAACTACCTTTTCTTGGAAAAACACTGAAATGCACAGGATCTCACCTAATATGGTGGCCTCAGTGAGTATTTCATCTCTTGAATCGATTTGATCTACATAGTTAACACTATGGCAGTCTACACCAAGCACCAGTCAGCTTACTTTAATTACAAGTATTCCATTGCTTTAAAGTTGGAATTTTCTGTGGTACACCTTGTAATATGATGTGTAGGTAAATTTAAATTGATGTAACTGGTTTTGAAGCAATCCTCACTGAAGTAGCTATTTCCAAGGGCTAACCTCAACCTAGAAAGGACAGTCTCTCCAGGCTCCCTCTAGCATAAATCAGGAGAGATAATCTCCCCGAGAAGAAAGAGTGTAGGAGCTTAAATTTTAAATAACCTTCTAGAATAATATCTCTGTCACAAATGACGGGAGGCTGAGGCTTATGGAGTAAGCAGTACACTTGCTTGGGTTGGAATGCTTATTTTAGTGCCTGTGAGTATTTCTTCCTTCTCCTGCCTCTAAAAAAGTAATTAAAAGAATAAGAAACCCTATCTTTATGTAAACTGGCAAACCTACACACACTTACAAGCTTCATACGATAAGAACTTTGTGCTGACAGAAAGCTTCACAGTTCAAAATTTAGACTGTCCTACTACAATTGTGTGAATGAGGCTGATATGAAAAAAGATATTTAAACTGAAAAAGCTTCCCTAAATAACTTCAGCACTTCGCTGGACTTCTGCCAGCATTTAATATATTAACTTTTTTCATATCTTTTTCAATCAACAAGTCATTATTGAGACAACACTGCACAATAAATACCACTAGAAAGACTACTCTAAATTTTGCTACTGAGATTTGCATAAGCTCATTCCTGAGATCCATAACAGTGTATACATTTCCATTTCAAAAACTGGAAAGTGAAAGCATGACAGTAGAGTGTATAAAATAAGCCAGTGGTGAAAAGAAAAATAAAATCTTGTACATCTTCATTCACTCTCTCCTAAAATAAAAAGCTATCTAGGAAAGAAAAAAACCAAACAGGACAATTTCTGAACATTTTTGGTAAGCAACAAAATTATGTAAAAGAATTCCTTGCCTAGGGGCATCCATCACTACTAGAATGGAAAGCACAGGCAAGCCACCTGCCTGTTAAACAAAAATGCCAGCTTGTTTCAACTCCTTGTTCTATACCTGAATGTAGAAGGAAAGGAAGATTGGCTTTAAATACCATGGTAAGAAGTGAAAAATCAGGTCTTTTCAAAATTTTTACCTCAGTAGGTTTCATGTTTCTTCTAGCCTCTAGCTCATTTGGAAAGAAGACACTTGGAAGCAGACTTCAGTGCCAGATGACCACTGTTCTCGGCATAACATCTTGTTAGGAGCTCACTGTCTAATCTCAAAAGCTTTAAAGCTTTTAATTGGAAGAATTGTTGTGCAAGACACATTTGTAACACTGGTTACAAATGGTGGGTGACAAATGAAAGCAGATGTTCCACATTATATCTCTGGCTGTCCAGCGTGGTGTTCAAGTGGCCTGATCAAGAACACTACCAGGTAACCTGGTAGCTGGCTTCCACTATTGTCATGGTTCACGTGTTACACAAGTTGTCTTCACTGCTGTGCTGTCAAGCTACCTGCTAGTTTAGTGTGTATCTTCAAATGTTGCAGAGTTATTCCCAGAAGGTACGGCTCAAGCCCAGGGGCCCATGGTAGGAAGACAAGGTATTAACCAGAGAAACAGTACCTCTGGTCTGGTGTTCTGCCTCTGCAGTAGTCACAACCTTCTATTAATTCTGTAAAATTACTTTTATAACATAACCTGTCCGTGGGTAGCTCTTTCTCAAAATCTGCCATTATGTAGAATTCATTCTTTGAACTCATTCTGAAAGCCTTCCACTGCTACATTATCTACTGTGTATATAATTTATGAATCCCACTAAATTATTGAATTTGACAGTTCCTTGTGAAAATGAGTTTCTCAGAGCTGAGCATTTCACTATGTTTAGAAAAAACTTATAGAAAAATTACTAAACATGTAAGTTTAGGAAAAAAATATAGTAAAACTAGTAAAGTAATATTGTTAAGGTTTTTTTTCAAGTCCTTTTGTTACTGGTATTAAGTTATATCTGGGGTATATCTTCTCCATTCAGTTAATTTCTTTACATCTTTGTTTTTACAGAATTTTGTTGCAATTTAACAATAAGTTCTCAAATATTTCACACTTTTTTTAGATTTTAGGAGGGATGGTATCCAGACAGAGAGGTATTCAGCGTGAAGTTGAGGCACTGATTTATTTAATGAAGTATTTCTATTACAATTTTTAATCTCTTCTTAAAAATAGTTCTTCACACATTACTTGCTTTTTAAAATTCCACTGCATATAGAATGTTTTCAATCAACTATTACAATTGCACAGAGCACTCATTGCTAATCCAGAAACTCAATAAGTGCAGTGCTTGTTACACTTCTCAGTATGCTTTACATTTACAACACTGCACTTCACCTATTATCATCTTAACATTTGAAGCTCCTCCCAGTGTACTCCACATCTTCTCTTTGTTTTGATCAATCTAAACATTGTGTCAAATGAAAATTTTCCTGTTTCACTGACTAGTTCTTTCACCTTTTCATCAGTCCTGAGATATGCTTTTCATAGTTTAGCAAGTTTCAACTGTTCATTACTACTATCAATATTTTTTTTTTCTGTATAACAACTCTATTTATCTATTTCTCTGCCTGCTCACTGTTCTGATTAATTCATCCTATGGGATTTTAGCATAAGAAATCAAAGCCTTAAAATAAATTCCTTTTTAACCCATTCTTTTTTGAGAAACAATTTTTCTTCATGGAATTCTCCTTGTTTGCCCATAACCTAAGAGGTTGTCTTCATTTTCTAAAATCTGGTGTTTACTTCTTATTTTGTTTAATTTTGCTGGTACTGGAAAAGGTGTTGATCTGTATTGCCGTGAATGATTCTTTCTTCAGTTACAGGAGGGAATAAAGCAAAATATCTGCTATCATGAAGTCCTCTGGCATAGTGGCCAGTTTAAATCAAAGTCTGTATATTTATGGTAGAAGTTCAACCACTCAGCTGTAAATAACTTTGGAATTCCTTCATGTACACTGTCCAGCTCTCATTAGTTTTTTTTCTTTAATCTATCAACTTGATCCAGTACATTCACTTTTGAAAAATTAATCTCTGACAGGCCTTAAACTTTTTAAAATAGAAAGAATATTCTTAATACACTCTATGCAGAAAAATAACTCAGAATTTTCAAAACTTTGATCCTCCTTAAATGGCTCTGTTCTTCACTTGGCAGATCACCAACTCATAGTTTTAGGTTTGTTGGTTTTTATGCAGGTATCCTTTAGCAAATACAAATGACTCTCTTGTTTACATCTATATCCAAACCTTTATTTTTATATAATTATGTTACTGTTATTCTTAGGAAGTTTCTGCTTCTAGGGAAAGCATTATTTACTTTTAAGTGTTTTATGTTAACAAAGTGAAACAAACAATTAACATAAATATCAGTCTGGGCTTCCAAAAGAAATTAGCTTATCTGTTGCAATCCATACAGTTCAGTATCCTTTTAATTTTCCAACTGCAATGAATTATATCTTTGCCTAACAAAACAAAGGCCTGTCCTGGCAGGCCAATCTATTTTAGATATGTGTCCTTGGACAAAAACTGACCTGTAGGTTTGTGTAGACACAGCATGGTTTTCTTTTTCCCAAAGGAACTGCAGAAGCTCAGTTTGTGCTTGTGTTTTGGGGCAAAAGGGAGACAAGCCAGTGTGAAAGCAGTGTGAGTTATGTTCAAAACCATTGCTCACAGCAGGGAAAAAACAATTGCTTCTTTTCTGGTTTCTGGTGACTGGCCATATGTGCAGATCATAGTACTGTGGTATGCATCCAAAATTGCACATTCAACATGGCTTCCTTATGTTGTTGCTGGTTTCCAAAAACCAAGCCAAACTAGAGAAATTACCAGAGTCCTCTAATCTATAGCTTGACATTGAAATGCTGCCTATAATACATGACACACTAAAACTTCCATCCAGTTGATATTTTTGGGACATGGCTCTAGTGTTAGTTTATAGCATCAAAAGGATTCAGGAGTTTAGAAGCATTACTAAGCACTGCTTAGTTTTTAAAGAGATGTCATACAGGAGAAGTCTGTACAGTGCTTTTACTTCCGCATTATTGTGGCCTGAGATAGGAAGCGGCAATTTTGCATGCTTTGCTTTTCATCTCCATTGTTTACTCCCTAAACTAGACGACTCACTCATCATTTCCAGGACAGGTGACAAGGGAGAACAAAGACTGAAACAGGTTTATTAATATTTGTTTGTAGAAAGATGTTATTGGGATTAACTTCTATCTTCCAATTTAAATAGGATTAAAAGGATTATCTTGAATAATAGAGGCATACAGCACATTATAAATACTTATGCTTCATTTAATTAATAGGTTTGGATATGAACATAAAATACATCAAATTATTCCAGAATACTCTCTAATTACATTATTTTTAAATAATAGAAAAGAAACTCATGAGTCATTAATAAGGAGATGACTTTGGAAAAAGGCAAACTCATTCAGCACATATAATGTTTTACAAGACACATTTTCTATTTATATGTATAGTTAATAACATCTATTATGCAGTCTTCAACTTAGAAGTCTGTGTTTGCTGCGAAAAGTATTTTAAAACAGAGATTTAATTACATGGTGTGAGAGTTCTTTTGGCAACATCAAGAGGAAGAAAGTCATTTGTGTTTTAATGAAATGTTTTGAAAGAGAAAAACAACTTTAGTTAAGTACTCCACAAGTTTCAAGCAGTAGGAAGAGAATGCAGATTACAATTGTTTCTTCCTGGCATATGTCAGCATAAAAATGACTAAAAAATTGCTATATTTACCGTGTTATGTAGGATGATTGCACAATTTTCATCTTCTTTATTCTTTGCTTCTTTTTTTTTTTGTGTAACAGAAACAGTAACAGCATCATGAAAGTGAGCTGGAGAGAGAAAAAGAATCATTTTAAATAATGTCTACATACACTTACATAGATTTTGTTAAATGAAGAAGTGTAAGAGGAATATATGCACCTGAGACGAGAATGTAAGGTGCACATATCCATCCACTTTTTTACTTTTTGTTAAAAACGTGACATATTCCCCCATAAAGTGTGTTGAGAGCAACAGCTTCTGCGTCACCATCTCAACATGAATTATACAGTTGCTTTACAGATAAAAGACTGATGCAGACAGTACATTGTTATCTTGATCATCCAAATCTGGGTTCTCCGGGTAGTAATATTGTGGTTTGACATTTTAAAATAGCACAATGGCTGTAATAGGAAAGGCTACAGTTAATTTCCTATGGTTAGTTTCCACACAGCATTCTATTCTCTCTGCTCATAGAAGAAATGATAGAAGAACTTTACAGACCATATTGCAGAATGTTTTTCATTTCTAGCAGCATCCTCTGCCAGAGTATCACTTTGAGATGTTAAACACCTATATGAGTGCACCTATAGAAGTAAAACTTGTGACAAGTGTATTTGGTTTAGCAAAGCAGGACTTTCCTCTACTGACTCAACCACATTATATTACTTTCACTCTGTATTAGCCTTAATTATCATAAGAGATTGGAATAAGACGCCTACTGTGAGTTAAGCAGGAGCAGCAGCAATATAACTTTTTTTACACCACCCAAACAATCTGTTTCAGTTCTGCTCTGGCAACACCAAGTGAGCAAGGGATGGGTTAGTTCATTTTCCATAGCCCTCATTTCTTTAGAAATTTCCAAGTTGACAGTATTAGCTCTGGAGGAGCAGCCATGGTATGGTGAGCTATCCAGTAGTAAATGAACCAACACTATCAGAAGATTTCAGGAAACAGACAGAACAGATGGAAATAATTTTGAGTCACTACTGATCTATGCTGGCTTTGAACCACTAAGTTAAAAATAGAAGGGCCACATTTTCTCTAATTATTTAGCCTCCTTTACCCTCCCATTTCCTTTTTTCCTATTTTTGCCTGTATTTTTATTATGAAGAGTATTGCAGTTTAAAACTTAAATTTGATGACTACAGTTGTCAATAAAAGTAGTTGTAAGAGGCTGGACCTTTTTTCTCTTCTTCCACCATTACCTTCTTCTCCATGTCCCACACAGATTACCTTTTCTCTGCTCACCAGATGTTTTTTCTCCTTTCACTCTGATATCATCCTTGACTGATTTTCTTTCTCTCCTGCCCACTCCATTTCCTGAGTTGCTTTAAGGTCTTTTCGCTATTCTTTTCTCAACCCCCACTCCTTGTAGAGGAATCTTTGCTTACAGGTTGTGTAAGTGGGTATAAATATCTTGCAATGTGTTTACATGCTTTGCTGAATAAGAATGTCTTGACTGCCCTGCCACATTACTTATTTTATTATTCAGCAGCTGACCTTTTAGTGAGTGTTTTAACACATAAAACAAGTCTTAAATAAATAGAGAGGTAAACCAATCAAACTATGTACCCCAATTTCATCATTCTCCTTATTTATGTTCCATTTTGGACTCATTGTTTCAGGTTGGATCTTGAGAGGAATTTATTGCAAAGAAATTTATGCAACCACCTCAGTTTTAATATTCTTTTTTGAGATATTTTAAATTATTTTAAACTAAGAATATCCATTTTAAAGTCATATGAGTGGATCACTGAACACAGTCTAACAAACCTGTATGCTATACCTATTGAATGCCAGATGTGTATGCAAATGTGTACTATTAATTTCACTAAGAGTTCATTAGCTGTTCAGTCTTCATTTTCACATGGCACTCGATAAAATGCTGTGGACTGTGTGTGCATGCAGAGACATTCACGTGTGCACACACACGTGTGTACATAGACACACGCAGAGGATCTCATGGATTCTCAAATCTCCCTGGCATGCATTTTTGCATTAAGAACTGAATACCTTTTGAAATTGCTTGGATTTAGGTAGAAGAAATAGAGTTTAAAATTATAAGTAGATGGTCGTGGCATTGTCATCTACTTCAAATATAGGCTGAAAAGTGGAGAGTAGATATGGGAGAAATTCTGCACTGGAAAAAAGACCCACTATGCTGTTGCCAAGTTTGAACCCAGAGGGAATTTCTAGCCCAAAGTTATAAATTCCAGAAAATACAGGCCTATAATAGAAACACTGACAGAACCTTAACTATAGCATTGCTAAAGGCAATGCTGCAATAAAATGGAATGACCTGTGAGATAAAATGTTTAATCTTTTGAGTGAGATGTGGCCTAATAACTCAGAAGCAGAGATGAGAGATGATTCAGGCTCTTCCTCGCAGCCTCTTATATGCCCTTTATGAAATTCACTGTCACTCTCAGCTGCTTTTCTCTTTCAGGCTGAATCTTGTTTCACTCTGTAGCCAAATGGACTAGAAGGGTCATAAAGAACCAATTTATGGCCCCTAACTTTTCAGCAAAAACTATTTTTCAAAATGTAAATTACCGGCAACAGAAGTGGAAGGATCAGGAAAAACACCTTTGCACATGACAAGAATAATAGAAAGAGAGAAATGGGTGGCACCGATGTGGTTTTGAGTCTTTCTTCTATTTCTCACTAGTGGCTTTCCAAGAGAGTAAATCAGCACTTGAACCTTCCTTTATTTCACTGAAAACAGTTTTGTGGAACTCTTTCTTCTCAAAATCGAAGTCTAAATTTTGTTCTTCTGTTTATTTTTATATCACAGGGTGGTAAATAAACTCCCTGCATACTAAAGATGGACTCACACAGATTTTTGAATTACATGATTGATATTAATTTTATATGACATACTTGCCTGTGGTAGCAAGTGGAACTGGGCATAATGACCTAGGAGGTCTCTTTAAATGCTACGTCCCATCACATAAGGAAAGATGTAATCACTAGGCCTGTAGTGATCTCTCTGGTCAAAAATCTCAGATTAGTTAGACTTCCACCTAATCAAGGACAAGGGAATGCCATTGGCACTACAGAGGCACAGTCAGGTTTCTTTCTGCAATTTTTTTATTTTGCATTTTTTTTCTTTCTTAGAAGCAGGAAGAAAAGACCTGCTCTGTCTTGGTGGCTTCTTATCCACTGAATACTTCTACCTGAACATTCTGGTTTAGAAGCTAGTTTATATGAAAGTAAATTCTTTAAAAGTCTGTGGGTAATTTTTCAACCTGGTACATACGGAATTAGACATGTCCCATTAAAACCAGCTGGAATTATGTATGTAATTCCTTGCATACCACCCAGAAAATTTACCCTGAGCCTCTAGCCGCTTCTGTTTCCCAAACTTTCCTAAGGCTAAAATCACTATGAAGAACATCTGGGCTCTGTTCTTTGGGGACTTCTATTTTATTCTGTCAATATTTTCCCTTGTTTTAAGACATGAAAATTGTAATTAGATACTCCCATATTAGGCATATGGGAACATCCATTGCAGATGATGCTCCCAGGAAAATCTAGTTTCTGAATCTCCTGTGCTTGCCACTATTATACCTGTCATTTCTGATTC
>VZZY01004536.1:0-11645 GCA_013400335.1 Eurystomus gularis
AAAAATAATAATAAAAAAATCTGCTTTTAATAGATACCCAGCATGGAAAATTCTGGTCTGAATAGTGGAGACTATAAAAGCTGGATCTTAAATTAGGCAATGGTTGTCACTGTACATGCTGTCTGTAATGATCCTAAGGAGAAAGTAATTTAGGTATCAAAGCAGGGAAGAAATATTTCAGATGACCTGCTTTTTGGTGGGGCTAATCAAACAAATTAAAACAATTTACAAGCTAATTATAGTCCCTTTGCAGAAGCAAATAGTACTGTAGTAGCACTTCAGATAACTACTCTCGTTGGTTTGGAGTGAGATATTTAAAAGAGACAGTGGCAAATCTAGATTGATAACTTCAGTTAGTCACTTGTTTGCTGCTTGCCGGATTTGAAGACTAAAACGCTATCAACCCTACATATGTATGGACGTAGTTTGGGACACTGTTCAAAGAAATATTTGTGTCATTGTAGTCTTTTTTATAGGCTGACTTAGGAGTGAAAAACCTTTATTGACATTTGCAACATTTGATTGATTTGAGCTTATTTAAAACATCTTTAGCTGAGAGTTCTTTTTAGCAATCTAAATTTTTTTTTTTTGTATTTTCTTTTCCTCCTTCTCTGTATTTCATTTGCTAAGACTAATAGCATTTGCATTGTAAGCTCTCTGCGCAATGACAGACCTGCCATTGTAGAAGGTTTTGCACAGTGACCCTTCTGGGTTCTGGTCCTGCTCATTATAATTATCCTTCTATTCATATGATTTGACATATTGAGAAAAGCTAGGACAAATAAATCAAGTCTATTTCAGTCCCTTCTCTTAAAATAAAGCATTATAAATTGCATGTAATACTAATTGGAGCTTGACCTTTATTTTGTATATAGATTACTTTCTAAAATGGTTTGGAGTGAGTACTATTTCTAAATGAAATATTTTGAGTCATCATCCTTCTGAATTGCATTTGAGTTTGCTGACCAAATGGATGAAGATAGATAATGTGGAAGTAGTTTTAATGTGGTTTTGTCTCTTGACCTATTTGAGGCCCCTGAAATAAGTATGGGCCTAGTTTAGAAATATGTTATGCAGCATTCATTTCATGAGCATAGACTAGAGAGCTCTGTTCAGGACAGTATAGTGCCTTAAAAACTGGCCAGAAATATGTGATCCTTTTTTTGTCATGGCTGTATAGCTGTGCTATGAAATTCAAGACTTTCTTTTCTTTTTTTATAATTAAAATTTTTGAACCTGTTGATTGTAGTGTAGGCTAGTGTTGTTAATTGAGAATGAGAAATAGACGAAGGTAAACTTAATGTTGGTGATTGCTTACATTTCTGCCTGGCACTGATGCAATTTAAAATGTATTTCTAAAGTCCAAGTGCAATATTTAAATATGTCAGCACTTTTCACCCTTTCCAAACTGACGACTATTAGGATGAATTTTGTCTTAACGTTCTCTCTGTTCATAAAGACAAATGAGCACTTTGCTGTCAAAATGTGTTGTTGTGTTGGATAAGAAACTCTTTCCTGTTTATTAGATTTAACTCCATTTTTTCTTTTCTAAGAACAGGATGAAATTTGAAGGTGACAGGCACTTCTTTTTTCTTCCCAAGTAACAGAGTTCAAATCTTGTATCTTTACACAAGATCTCAAGAAAAACAGTAACACAAACCAAGTTCTTTTTACTACACATAATTTGCTTAATTTACCATGGTTTTATCTTCTTCATTTGTGACTTATGTAACATATCTTGTTATAGTCCAAAAGTAAATTATTGAAGCAGAGTCTTCTTTTTTCTGTTGTAGTGTGCTTTGATTAATAGTGTTATAAATAATACCTTTTCAAAATGAAATGATTTTCCTTACTCTGTAAAATTAAATTAATCTAGGTGCTAGCATTCCAAAGTGTCTGCTTGCCCGTCATCATCTGCATATTTTCTTGGTGAGCTGCGTAGTGTACTATTAACTGAATAATCTGTTGTACATTTGTGGGTGTGTAAAATAATCTGAAATTCACCTTTACCATTAAAAGCAAGGTGGTAGATTGTACTGTATCCTGCCTTAAAACTAATTGAAGCAGTCTGAGTGTAGTGGGGCATCTGCCAAATAGAGGAATCCTGCTGCATAAGTTATACATAGTGCCTTGCTAAGGATTTAAAATTGGCCAAATCAGCAATTGCTAGTTGTTTAATATTATGCATGGAATGAATTTGTAGCTTGTTGGTTTCTGCAGGACAAATCCTTAAGTTAACATAATTGACATTAATTACACACCTCTATGAGCAAATTGAGGGAGTTAGTCAATGATTAAGTATCCATCTTCCTTACCATTTGGTAGTTCACTGGTTAAGAGAGGTTTGAAACAAAATGATGTGAGTGTAATAGGAAGAATAACAGTTGGTTCATCATTTTAATGCATACCTTGTCTGTATAGTTTTTATTGACAAGTGTTTATCACTTTATAAGGCCAAACCCCAAACTTGAATTTTGAAAGACAATTATCAAAAGTACTTGCAATATATAGACAGAAAATATCATCACAGCAGCAACAGAATTTTTAAAAATATTGATACTGAATATAGGCTACCCTAGGCGGAGAAGTTTAACATCTTGATTAGAAAAAAATGCTGGGGGGTTTTTAATGTTTTAGGGTTATTTTCCATTCTTAAAAATGGTTCCTGTTCTTTTTGTCTCCATCAAATGAATTTTAGTATAAAACACTAATACCTGATCCCATGACTGAAATAGTAGATTTCCATTTAAGGAAAACAACTGATTCTGTTAACACTGTCTTCATCTTCTCATGAATTTAATAATAAACCAGTTTCTGATTATTAAATCCATTTTAATAGCTGTATTTCCTAAATACCAATTATTGGTGTTGAATCATTTGGTTTAATATGGTGCCTAATAGAATGGGTGAGTCCTTGTCCTTTACATTTTATGCTTTTTAGTGCATGTATTTACTGTGTTGTGGGAAACTAACTATAAGGTTGTAGAGGAGCCATTTTTCTACTTCTTAAGATGCTTTTTCATAACTGTTGAGTTTCAGGAGCTGTTTGTTTATCTGCAATGGATACCCAGAGAATGAAGACAAAGTCTTTGTAAGATCTCACAGAATACCAAGCAATGGTACTGAGATTTTTAATTTTTTTTTTTTTTTTAAATGGGGAGACATGCACACCATCTACATGAGTATCAGATAAATTGCTATTTTAAAGAGTAAGATAACCTGCACGTGTAACAATTTAAGCATTACTTGCAGTCATGATTTTGTATGTAGATTTAGCCCCTTTGTATATACACATTCTATTTTAGAAAGTCATTTTCCTGTCAGATACATGTATTCTGTTGTTTTATAATGAGAAAATTATGGTGGCACAAAGTTTTGAGAATCCAACAGAAGCAATAACAAATATCAAAAATTTTAGCTGCTTTTTCATCTAAAGAGAGAGAATTTCCATCATTCCAATTTGTATTTGTATGATCTCTAAATGTGACATTGGTATTATGTTGTCCTGCTTTCTAATCTGCACCTGCTTGTGTTCCTCCATCTGGCTAAGTGTGAGATGCTGGAATCTATGCTTCTGCCAAATATAACCAATGTTTAACACATGCTTATGCCCATATATAGGTCTCTGCTTAGTCATATTTTCTACCATATGTCTTGCTCTTCAATTAAAAATTACTTATTTTTTTTTAAGAAGATAATAGACTAATAACTTTGATAAATGTTACATGAAGACTGAGCTGTCTTTCACTGAGGTTTTTTGGTTCCTGCTTATTGTTCAGCTTCTATATATTCCACTAATTATCTATTTCTCTCAATTTTTAATCTATAACCACAATTTCAATAATCTCAAAATACATATAATTAGAAGTGACTTGAGCCTTTCGAAACAGATAAAATTCAGTTTCTTAATGATTAGAGAGTGAATTCTGGAAAGGAGAGAGAGAGATAGGAAGGATAATCGAAGGGTGTTCAGAGGGGAAGAGGAGTTGTGGCTTCTAAAGGGCTGGGAACAGAGGAGCCCTCTTTTTTCTCGCTTCCTCTCTTCCTTGCTACTCAAATCCCTTTGTCTTTCTCCATCGTTTCGGTGCTGAGAATCCATGAGACTCCTTATGTTTATTTCAACCATAATCCATTAAGTAATAACATTTTAATATTCCTTCCAAAGACGTAGCTCGTTTTGCTAGTTTACTGCAGTGGGTGATGGGAAGGAGGAGGAAGCAGAGATGCCAGGACTGGCTCTGCCTCAGTAGGGAAACTTGGTCAGAATAGCCACCGAGCTAATGGAGTAGCATGATTATCTTGTCCACTTTGTTAATTGGGTGTTTTCAAAAGAACACACTCTATTACAGTAATACAAGCTTAAAGGTGACTGACTCTCGATCTATACAGAACTGCACCATTTCTAATGATCAAGTGCTTCTTTCTGCCCCTAATTGTCATGGTTTTTTTACTGTAAACCTGACTGTATTTGGCATGCTTACAGCAGATTTGTTCATGAGATTAATGTGAACAGATGGTAAGGTGAGCATCACAGCAGCGCCTAAAATATGGACCATGGCTTGAAGGTCTGTTTTGTTCCCATAAAGGACAATACTGGTGCTGTACAACTGTGATACAAAAATGCAATGGTATGCAGATTTCTTTAGAAAAGGAAAAATCCTGGTTTGTGCAGCTGTTTGAAGTCAAGTGGCTGCCATGGAAATTATTTTAATTTACATAATGATTTCATAGCCTAAAATATTAGCAATCCTATAAATGATTGAAATGTCTGTTCGTTAATGCAGAGCATTTATGCAGTTGTTACAAATGTCTGACATAATCTTTATGCAGAAATACAGACTGAGGAAATTGAGTGTGTGAAAATAAAACACTTTTTGGATATATCTGTGCTGTTTCTGTTACTCTAAGGAAAACATTCAGTCGCCTCCGTCATTTTGTGTAATTGATGATTGCAAACCAGAAATTCTTCCCATTACCATATGAATGCATTTGAAGTTGGGATTAGAATGCACTGAGCTCGTTTTTCTGATGGCCTTCACTGAGGAATATTCTTGCTTAAAACTACTGTAGAATTTCATGTCTGGAAGTCGTAAATGTGATTGCAATTTAAAAAAAAACACAAAGGTTTCAGAGGTGACCAAGAGAAGTGCAGACATGGCCAATTTAATGACAACTGAATGTATAATACAATGCATGAATGAATGAATGAATACAGTATCCTTTAGAAGAGCAGCCATGGCTGTTGTTAAAGGAAATCTTGCCTTTGGATGTACAGTGCTGCTTTGAGAGAATTGGTTGTTATGTGGATCTTGTTATTTAATACATTTGGCTGGCATTTCTAAAAGGTGTTTATTCTAGTCCTTTACCAGAGGCTGTAAAGGAAACTAAATAGTTGTTATGTAAGTGGAAAGGTTTGCAAGGATAAATCCTTGACTAAAACACATGATGCTTTGATCAGTGAAGGGTGGTTTCCAGTGAAGTTTGCAAGACCTTTGTGGATCATAGGCATTTCAATATATTCTTGAATAATATGGAAAAAAATCAAGTAAGCAGCAGTATGAGTCCGTTTGCTGTTGACTTAACTTAGTCAGGGTAGTTAAGGTAACACCAACAATGAAAATTTGCAAGGGAATTTATTGAATTTATTGTCTGACAAAAACTGGTAAAGGAAGATCAGTATAGTAAATGTAAGGTGGTGTACATGGGGGAAAAAAAGAATGTTAGCTTTATATATAAAATTATGGGGTCTGAGTTGACCGTTATCATGTGGTAATGAAAGCCTGGGATTATGACATGTAATTCTTTTGAAAACTAGATGCTCAACAACAGATAAAAAAGCAATGCAAGTGCTATGAATTCTCAGCAGAACAGAGAACAAAACAGGGAATGTAATTATAAGATTGTATTAAGTCCATGGTTTTCCTACAACTTGATGACTGCCTGTAGTTTTAGGTACTGTATTTCAAAAGAATACCGTAAAACATGTAAAAGTGCTCATGTTGGTTTAGATCAGTGGCCAGAAGCATATCAGCACGAATTATGTTTCCCCTGTTGTTATGATTTTCCGTAAGATCTAGGGAAACTAGATGCTGGAGATACTTTTTATGCTAGTCAAGCTGTGTGAAGGGAGTGGGATCTGCCAGGAAGTCTTCAGGCTTAGCCTGTTCGCAAACTGTACCAATTAGGTGGTCTAAAGGGAGCAAAAGCTTATTGTAAATGCCTGCCACATGTTTTTAGGAGAAGTCTGTTGGAAGTTAAGGGGAAGGTTTGGGAGTAGGACAGTCTTTGTGGTCTACAAAAAATAATTATCACTCTTGTGCCTAATACAGTTCTATGAAAGACCAACATTATGAATTTGACCCTACTGGGAACACAGTTTTAAGTATGGTAGTATGATTTACATCTCATGGCAAAGAGCTTCTTGGCCACCTTTTACTGTAAACTTGGTTTCTGTCACATATCTAAATTATTCTGAACTTCAGAATCTTACGCTGTAAATCATATTGCTGCAAAACAAAGTTTACCAACAGACAAATAGTTTGTTCATTAGAATTGCCACTGTTAAGAAAATGGTATTATGTATGAATCTTTGTTTGTGTAACAGTTTATGCCAAAACAGTAAGAGGTTCTGAAAAAAACTAAACATTTTGAAAATGAAACATTCAAATTTTTGTCAAAACAATTTAGCTAAATTTACTTTAAATTAGTGTAAAAACAAGTCCAAATTAAACCCGTCAGCCAGTCTCCACTATCCTGCACTCCTCAAATTACTCAGCCCTGCTAGAAGCCAGACATAAGCATTCATGCTAATTTCTTCATTATGCTATTTACTATCCAAAGAAAAGAAATAATGGTTAGAAATCCTATTTCAAATTGTGAATTAGAGCTGAGCTGTACATTGCTGTAGAGTTTTATCTATTAATCTGGATGTGAGACAATAAAAAGATTAATTCTAAAGTCCTCCATCTTTCCAGACAATTTCAAATTATACCAGAATCTCTTGGTCTCTGATGGCTGTGTTCCTGGAATAATCAGTATGTCAAAAATACATGGTTAGCAACACAAGCCTAAAATATTTTGCTGTGTCATATTTGATTTTGGGAGGTAGGGGATGCATTCTGTCAATGTGACTAATGACTAATTAGGCAGTTCTTTAAGTGAGCTGAGTACAATTATAGTTACACACTGGCAAGGACTTTTAGTACTACATATGTTAGTTTTTTAAAAACTGAAATTTAAGTTTCTCATTAGGCACATTGCACTGTAGCCTAGAAATATTCATGACGTTTTTCCCATCCTATTGAATTTTCCACAGCATATGAAGTAACTAAATTATGAAGGGGTGTAAAGAAGTTGAACTAGAGAAGAGAACATCATGTATTAACTCATAAAATCTAAATTAAGAAGATGAACCTAAAATGCACCAAATCATAACCGGCTATCACAACAGGTTATGAGCTATTGTTAAGATCAAGAGGCATCAATTAATGTAACGTGAGACACTGCATAGTCTTTATATTCTCTTGAAGGCCTTTTCAGTGTTAAATTAGAAGAGAGATTGTTATTCAGCAACAGCCTTTTACATATTTTGCTCACTGGACAGTACTAAGTTACATTGCTTACATAAAAGTGAGCTTTTTGCTGCTTTCTCAATACACTGCCATCTCAGCAGTGCTAGGACCGTAAGTTTCCTTTTTAGAAGATACTTAGCAGGACAGTACGATCATGGGCAGGTCTCTATTCCCTGGAAAATAAAGAAACAGTATGATGGTCCTTGAATATCAGGGGTCCTCAAACTACGGCCCGCGGGCTGGATACGGCATTCTTTTTCCTGTTTTTTTGTGCACTACTACAAATAAAATATGTGCAGTGTGCATAGGAATTCGTTCATTTTTTTCCAAACTATAGTCTGGCCCCCGACAGTGTCTGAGGGACAGTGAACCGGCCCCCTGTTTAAAAAGTTTGAGGACCCCTGGTGAATACTTTTGCATGTACTGCAAGCTTCTGAAAGATCTCTGGCAGTCCTGGAAACCAATCACTGGTAAAACTCCATTAGCTTCTCAAAAAGCAATGGCCGCAGGGGGAGTACTGGATACACACTTTTTTCCATGACTGCCAATGGGTAAGTGGAGAGTTACAGCTTCCAATGTCAGCTTTATTTTGATGCCTGTAATTTACCAATGATTTGGCAAATGGATGCAGTAGGGCCCACATCCTCTTTTTCTGTTCATCATTTCCATAGTCATCTATCTGTAAGCATGACTGATTTTGGATGTACCTGTTTCACTTTGCTTTCCAACTAAATGGACATCTAGCCAACATCGTTACAGTGAAATGAGTTTGAATTCACTAAAATTTGTGCATGTTTTCCACAATGAAGCACTGTCTGATTGTGCACAAGTGGTGCCGAGTCACAGAAGGAGAAGAAGAAAGGCTTTCCCTAGGTTACAAGGAACACAGATTTGAGACAGCTCTCAAACTTCTCCTGGTACCCCAGCATACCTGGCACCCTCACTTTTGTTTCAAAATTCTGTATGACAGAGGAACTATCATTGTATAAATAGCCAAGTTCTTCTGCCTAACCTCTGGCTGGAAGAAACCCCCAAAGTTTTATGTATAAATCAAAGGATTAGAGATGGGTAGTAATGACAGTTAAAGCTGTTGAAACTACACCGCCATGGATAGATCATCATAGTCATTCTGTTAGGCTCAATTCTGTGTGCAAAGATTATGCACATTCTGGGTCTGCAGTGTTCAGTGTCTCTACAGCAAAGCCGAGCTTTCTCTTCAGAGAGTCTAAGAGTTCTCTCCAGGACACTTCACAATAGAAACTTACTCAAGAAGAAAATTATATTGTCCCTTCCTTGTCATTTACTGTCACTTTATACGCAAGAAAGGTATAACACCAGAGTTAGATAAATTAGACTTGAAATAAAATGGTGCAAGCATGGAAAGAAATGATCAGATCATTTGCTCCATACAATGTGGTTGAAATCAATGCAGTTTATTTACTATATATATCTTAGTGTGCATATAATATAATTTTGAATATTAAGTGTCTGATCTTCCAAAATGGATTTCTTAAAGCAGAGAAGTGAAAAATATCAAGGTTACTGTCTTTGTTCGTGAGCTTCCTTAAGAAGTTTTCATACACGGTCAGCAATGTTTTTTGACCTTGCATAGTGAGTTTTGTTGCTAACAATTCATTTGGAGAGATATCTCGGATTCTTCTGAGAATTATTAGGATTCTAAAAACCAAGAACATTTTTCTCTAGTGTGATCAGATTGAACTAAACTGGTTTATTTCAGGTTTATTTCTGATGCACCTCAGATTTAGAGTATCAGTGCAAGTGAAGAACAGTTTTGTCCCTTGGTTTTGTGTTTTTGGAGTATGAAACTAGATGTCACGCAGACGAAGCTGCAGATGATAAAGTGCAACACTTTACATATTGATGGGGAGAAGTTGATGTCTTTAATGTCTGTGAAGCATTTACACTTTAAACAATAATAGCTGTACTATTTCCACTGGGAATAGAGCAATAAAATCTATTCTGTTTTTGTTCCTAGCCCTTAGAAGAAATATTTGTTCTCTTTAAACTGTTTTTTGAGTCCACTAGTGTCGTAGAGTTGTTGAGAAAACAAGAGCTGTGGTGTACTTCAATGTTCTCATCTCTGGTTCCTGGGATTTAGCTGTATCAGTGATTTATTTCTGTTTGTTAATTGCTAAATAACCACAATTTTAATTTGAAATGCTTGTTAGCCTGACAGTCCTTTGAGGGATAGTAGATAACCTTCTATGTCCTGCAAAGGGATTAGCAAATGCTAGTCTGGGAATTAAATAATTATCTAGTGTAAATGAGTCCAAAAGCAGCCTGTCCTAAAACCAAAATAGATTAGAAATTTGGAAAGAAATATGAAGCTATTGCTTTTGGCTATTAGCTCTGCTCATCAACCCAATGTTTAAACTCATAAACTCATTTATAAAAGTTTTTAACATTTTGTGGTGGAAACATTATGTGAAGGACTGTTCCAAATAAAGGGCACCTATGAAGAGAAAGTGGCCTTGTCTAAACTGTAAGGAAACCAAGGTGTTGACAGTTAACATCAAGAATATTTCAAGAAAGTTTTTAATTTGAGGAGCTGTAAGAAAGCTGCAAGGTACAGAAGAGGATGTAGTTCAGGATGACATTCCTGCAGTTGAAGATACTAAAATTATCCTAAGTACAGTATAGCTCAGATGGAACTACGCGGAAGGGAAATAAACCCAAATGGGTCAAAAGAAGGCATCAAATCAATAGTACTCTAACTTCCATACAAATTCTGGAAACCAAAAAAATAAGGAGAAAGTGCTATCCATATGTCTGTCCAAATTTTGGTGAAAGTGAAACAATACTCGGCTGTATAGTTTCTGCTGCATTCAGAAATAAAAACATACAAATGAGACAAAGCAAACCATGCCCCTATTGGAATAACACCATATTTTATGGAGTTTAGAAGCAAATTACCATAGTTACCACCTCAGAGAGTAGCACAGTGGAACTCTGTCAGGAAACTAGGTTTTGTGCAGTGTTTTTTTTAATTATAGCCCATTGGGCCTGTGAATTAGAGATTGTATCTGGAAGGGTTGGAAGCCTGGAATTCATCTGGACAAATGGTTGTATCTAAATCTAAGCTTATTGTTTAGACTTCTCTTATAGTCAGTGGAGAAAAATGGGCACTCCCAGATGAGTAAACCGTCTTATTTTGAAACAGACATCTAAAATAAGTTATACAAATTGGGTCCGAAAAGTGACCATTTTCTCTCTATTTGCTGTAGAGCATAAGGGGACTAGCTGAGATAGAAACATCCCTAAAGTACAGGCATGAATCCTGCCTGAAACGGCAGTGAAAATAGGCCATGAAGATTCCAAAGTTTAAAAACTGGCTGAACAAAAACCCAAGGAAAATAAGTCATGCAAATTGGCAGGAAACAACTGAATTTGTTTTGCTTTACATGTTTTGTTTTGGTTTGGGGTTTTATTTTTTTGTTTGTTTGGTTGGTTTTAGTTTGGGGGTTGTTGTTGTTTTAAACTTCTAAAGAACCTCATGAGCAATTGAAGAATTTAGAGTGTTAGAAATCTAGTGTTTTTTTCCAGGGTTTGTTTGTTTGGGTTTCTTTCAGTAAAAATATATGTAATCCTATATATATACAAAGTGGACCTACCTACAAAGCCTCTGTTCCAGATTTCTAAAGGATGCTTCTGTTCAGTTTGTTTGGATTTGGTGCAAATTGCAACTGAAGTGATCCATTTATCCACATTCTTTTAAATGTTTGAAGCATTTTTAAAACATAGTTTCATTAGCAGGAACGTGATCTTAAAAAAATCAGTATTCATACATTCTTTTCTCACTGTACTTATTCAGTGTTTTATGGAAATATATATACTGGTATAAAAAAAGACATAATGAGGTTTTAATTTAGGAATAAGTAAATCATTGGGGTGAAAAAGGGATACAAAATTTGAAAGAATTTGCCTTGTGGAATAACTTCAGAATTGCTTCAGTAAAATCCCCAAAGAACAAGTTTTTATTGGACAAAAGATTGTGATTGTTTTAAAATTGAATAATTCTGCACACTTTGAAATCCATGCTGCCTTAACTAGTGT
>VZZY01004540.1:0-12028 GCA_013400335.1 Eurystomus gularis
ATATATATAAATATATATAATATAATAATAAAAAATAACTAAATAACTGCCCTACATTGCTGCAATCCAGCAGCAGGTGGCCCTGCAGAGGATGGGTGCAAGTTGTTCCCCTGAGTCCATGTCCCTTGGGTACGGCAGTGGCACCACAGATCAGTGCAGAGAGCATGGTGGCCAAAGCCTAAGAGATGACTGGGTGGGGCTAGCTAATAAGAAGTATCGACCACATGGGCTCCCGATAGGCCAGTTAAACAGTACTATTTGCAGCTCTTAAATATGCAAGAAATTAATCTGCAGGGTTATATATTATAAGGTGTTATAGTCCATAAATCTGAAATAAAAAGTTTTACACACGTTTAGTGTAACGCTTTTACATTCAGCACATAAAGAATGTTCACACTACACTGCAATTTTTTTTAAAAAAACAAGTAGTACAAGTATCAGTTAAACAAATAGTCACAGATGCAGAACTATAAGAAGCAACCTCTATTCTTAGGCCTTGTCATGACAGCAATATGCAATCGTATTTTACTGGATAAAATACTTGAAGTACTTGCAGTGTTTTAACAGGACGTATGACTTAACATTTGTTTGGGTTTTTTTCAGCACTCTTTGTAGAGGTTTGTTTTGTGGGTTTTTTTGTGAAAAAAAAAACAAAACTGTAAAACTTGCCTGGACATTCAGCCAAAATAAAAGAGTAGCTATTTTTGTATTGCAGGATCTTCACCACTGGTGATTAGTTAGAGAATAAATTAATTTAAATTACAGGATTTTTGGAGAAGAGCCTAGTATGGATTTTATAAAAAAGCTCCCATTAGCTTTTGTAGAAATTATACAAGCAGGACAAAGGAAAAATACTTGACAGAATTAGCAATATTAAAACCAAAAATGGACCTTTTGTTACTGCAGCAAAGAGGGAGTGGTAATATGGACTTATCTCTCTGGAGTGACTTGTCTCACAAATGGCAGGTCATGTATTATTTGCCGTCTTCACAGCAAACCTCCAAACATCTGAATAACAAAACAATGTGGTTGCTGGGAGATTTGATAATAAATTATGGGATATAAAAGGTGGCAAGAATTATTTTTTATAAATGAATGTGCTTGACAATGAATAATTAATATCTTTTTTTTTTTTATTTTGCCTTTGGTAATGACTTAAAAGTAGATGAGGAAGAAAATTAGATAAAATAATTCCTAATTATCTTAATCAGGAAATATTAATGATATAAGCAGAAGTTTCCAAGCACCTTGGCTGGAATGGTTAGCTCATCCAGAACTTTTAATTTGCCTTTTGGGGTTCGTTGTTGTCAGAGACCTGAGGACAGACCCTCTCCTTGGGGTTTGGTTGTGTGGGCCTAGAGCCAGCTTTGATAGTGGACTCTTAGCCCTTGCCTTGATGAGCAGTGAGGAACCTCAGTGGAGACCTGTCCCACTTCTGGGAGAGCTTTTGAGCTCAGTCTTCCATATCAGTCTCTCTTTGAGGTCTTTTGCATGTGGCTTCTAATTCTGACTCTGATTGGACTGTTTACTTGTCATCCTGGCTTGATCTTGGACCTGCTTCACCACAGTCACCTTTTTTACCAACTTACATATTTCTTCTTTCACTGGATTGGGTGGATTATTGCAGTACCAGCTTCTGAGCCTCTTGTCCCCTTATATTTGAAAGCTCTGGATAGGCTGGCTTTAATCATTCCAGAAGAAGATGCACAATTAATTATAAATTTTAAAAGGCATGAATGTGAAACCCAATATAAAACACAAAGGGAGGGTTCTTCTGAGATTGATGGGAACTTTTATGTAAATTGCCTTTTGTTTCAGAGAAAATCATGGCAGTGTGTTTGTTAACGAAAAATCTCATCTATTCAGATCTTGGCACAGGGTAACACTCTCATGGACAATCAAGTGTCTTGAAAATTCAGACAGCTGGTAGCTGACCAGATAGTAAAGGGTGTCTCTGTTGCATGGGTCCTCACAGAGGCATCTTCAACAGAACTGGGAGATGTGTACATACAAAAGACTGTCCTACATGAAAGTTAACTCCATTCCAGCCAGAGCCACTACAGCATTGCTTCGGGAACCGTGGATATTGATTGTTTACAGATGTTGTATCTGTGCCCAGCTTGATGTCTGCTGAATCAGGAGCTACACAAGTGTGTGTCTAGGGGGAAAGGATAGGTCCTCCACCCAGGAGAACACCATCTTCAAGCATATCGTGTGGGCTGGATGCAGCAGGAGCTGCCTGAGGGAATCTGTAGAACTATCTGAAATTCCCAACTGTAACAATTGGTGAAGCACTTAGTTGTGACAGTTCAGTCAATCACCAAAGTTCAAGCTGTTTTGGTGGGTTTTTTTGTTTTGTTTTGTTTTGTTTTTGCTTGGTTTTTTATGGTTTTCTTTTTTTTTTTTTTTCTCAAACCAGTCCATTTGCTTACTCCTTTAGATGACACACTCTTGAACCACCCAGGGAATTTATGACTTAAGTCCATGCCTGCCCAGCCTTGATACCCAACTACATCACAATTACTAACTAAAGAACTAATTTATTTTCATCCTTATGACTTACTTATAACTTTTAAATGCCACAGCTTACTTTGACCTTAAGATGCATTTAGTTTTGGAGAGACATGGGAGTACTGCAGTGGAGGTGCCAGCTGATTCCTGAAAACTGATTCCACGCATGAAAATGCAATTTGGGAAACAGTTCACAGGTATTTTGTATTATGTATATATTGTGCATTGTTGAGGGCTGGTCGAAAATTGCTCCACATGAGACTGGGATTGGTCCTAAATCTTTACTGTCTTGCAGTTCTTCATGCCCATCAGCATGGCGTTCTTGCCTGGGGAAGCAATGCAGCACCCTGAGGTTAATGCCTGGTAGTTTATACCTGATATTCCTTCCTTCTCTTCTGTGATCACAGCATGTGAAAAAAGAAAGAGTTTTCAAGTGAGACATGCTTTCTTTTTTATTTCCTTCATGTAAATCCCTGTCTGGAAAGGACAGAGGCTTGATCCAGCATGTCACAATTATTTATTTGGCTGTCAGGAGCCCTGGCTGATCAGAAAACCCTGTTGTATGTGAGGACATAAAGCAAAGGGAGATGCAACTCGTGTTAGGTGAAAGTGATTTCCTAGGTTCAGTTTAGCACCATGTAAACATGATTGAATTGGCCCAGCTCCGCAGCATATGGCTGAAAATAAGGGTGGCTGGATATATCCCCCAAAAATCCAGAAGATGTTGTCATGGTCTACAGAGCTGGAACAAGCTGTATAGCTACAATGGAGTGTGTGGAATGTAGGAAAGGTTTTGATTCCTTGTGCCAAAAAAAAATTTCAGCACCAATGAGAGACACATAAACACATCCAAGCTTTTCCGGAAAAAGATCTTGAGCATTACAAAACAAAGAAAAATGTCCAGTCCAGGAGAAACTTCTGGGTTTCTGATTGTCAAGTGAGTGGTTTCTTTTCCAGTGGTTGTTTTAAGAAATACAGAAAATACTTTACAAAGTATCTTGGCAAAAGGCCAGGTATTTACACAAAATTAATGAACTGCAAATAGTAGTTCACTGTGTGGAAGCAGTCAAGATGGTTTTTAATAATACTTTTGGGTCTAATGTTGTGACTGACAAGACCCATTTTTTTTTTAATACAGGAAATTATCCAGTTGCATTCAAGATATTAAAGTTTGTTTTTCTCTTAGAAATAGAACTTTTGATCTGAGAAAAGGTTTCAAGGACTTGTTTTTTTTTTATGAAGAGTTTTTCCAAATTATCTAGATGTTCACTTTCCCTAAAGCCTCTGAGAAATAGATGAAATTATTGAAAATTAAACATGTCAGTATAATTTAGAACAAATGACATTTGGTAAACAGAACATGTTGAAGACAATTTTCAAAACATTTTCAGCAATATCTGTAAATCCATATTAAGGAAAAAAAAAAAAGAAGAAAACTAAGAATAATGTGTCTCTTATGCCCATGAATTCTTAATGAAGGTGATGTTTTACATTTTGTCTGGCTCTGCAGACTGTGGTCTGGATGAAATACAGATTTACTCTGGCAGATCTTTTGTAAGCTTCTTGATATGGAAAATCACCATACAGATAATTTAATCTTACTGGTCTTCTCTTTCTTCCCCATCACTCTAAATAAGACACACACACAAAAAGATCGTTCCTCATGGATATGCCCTTTGTTTCTTTGATCTGTTGCCTTTCTTCCAAACTCTCTCTAACAATGGGAGCTTATGTTAGTAACGTATTTTCTGTGTTGCATTCTTACCTCAAACCTTGATTCGTTTCAACAAACTAAAGCCTGTTTGGACAAGTGTAGTTTAGTCTATAGTTACTATAAAATTACTTAAGGAAACAGTAAATAAATATTCTTTTTTTTAAAAAAAGTACATGTCAGAATTAATCCAAATCAATCTTTAGTAAGTTTTCTCGTTATGTGCATTCAAGATTTATAACCTCAATTCAAATATTATATTATTTTGTTACCGCATAGAGTTTAGACTTTAGGGTTGTTTTTTATTTTAAATCAGAGTGGGTGAGATTTATTCCATAAGAAACATTTCCTACAAAATAAAGAATTTTTACATACAGAAAATTTTGCTGAGAGAAGGAACAGTGCTCTTTATTTAACACTCTTGGGCATCTGTTAAAAAATAAATGGAAAAAGCTGGTCATGAGTCAGTGTGTAGGCTGTTTAATTTCTTTAAAAAGATTTGGTAAAATCATAAAGCAAATAAAGAACAATTTGAGATGACATTTTAACATCTTTCAACCATGTAAGGGAAAAAGACAAAGGTCATGTTTTGAGAAAATGTATCACTAATTCTCATAGAAATGCATATGCATACCACTCGCTGTTGTCAGAAATCTGTTACAATTCATTGACACTGTGATTTTCATTAGGTGTTAAAACACTACCTACAGACAAGACAGTACCACCATTTATGGACTAGCTTCCTGGATAAGCTTTTTATACACTTGTTATATTGAGAGAAAATTTAGCTTAAATATTCTTTGTTTGAAACACATGAACATGATGCCAGGGTGAAATCCAGATCTCAATCATTCACTATAGGGACATTAGGATTTTATCTGCATTATTTTACACTGGCAGACAACAGATTAAAAAAAAATATTACCCAAAACAGAATAAGGTTTCCAATTCATGTTTTGTGCAATGGAAATTTTTCTCTCAAGTCAGGTTTGAAGCTGAGAGGGTTTCTAATGACCTTGAGGTTCTGCCCTGATCTTCCCTGTGGTTCACGCGTTGGAAAAGTCCTCTTGAATTTTCTCGGAATATTTGTCATTAAAGGATTTGTAGGGCTTGTGCCAAGACATCTTGGAAGGATAAAGTTGATAACTAGGGAATAGAAAGTGTACCTGTTTAATGTGATGAAGAATCTCATAATTTAAAAGTCTTCATTTTGACAATTTCTCACTCAAATTTCAGAGATACTCAGACTGTCTGTGACATAAACGGGGATGTTTTCATTTAGGAGCTGCTTAGATCTGAAAGTTGAAAATGTAATCTAACTTCAAATTTATTACCTTAGTGCTGACAATTTTATCTCCTGTACCTCATTCTAAAGAGAACATTAACTATCTTGGTAAGATCCGCAAAATGATTTGAAGATGAAAAGTGCTATTCAAGTGCTAACTGCTTGTATTACTGGATTATTGTTGATTGAGAACCTTATTTTTGGGGAGGAAACATGAATTGGGAAGAAAGTGGTTACGTTTAGCGTGAAAAGTAGAGGAATTGATGTAATTCTGAATTACTGAAAGTATCGCTTATCATGTTTCCCATTATGATCCTACAGGATATGTTTTAATGTCCATGTGGTTTTACATCACTGTCACTCAAATTACTTACTATTTGTGTCATTGTGGTGTTTTGTTTTAATGCTGTAACAGGATCCCACTTTCAGGCACTCTACAGCCAAAACGGTTTTCTATGACCCAAAGAATTCATATATGAGTAGTTGAATAGCCATAAAATTAGAGACATCAGAGAAATTGAGATGAATTGAAACAAAGGCAACCTTGGTCTACGTGATAGGTGTAGCTTATCAAAATAGCTACTCATCTCATCTGAGTTTGGTGATTTGCTGTGTGGAGATCTACATATGACCTAGTTACCTTGACTCCTTTTTTTAAATCAGTGAGAGGAAGAGATTTCTCTTGGTGGGCAATTAAACTGACCTGCTTTTAAAGCTGACTTAGAAATGAAGCAGATCGTGCCCTTGAAGTGCTTTCCCCTCCTTTGACTCCAAAGGGAGACCAATCTGTGTCAAAACATCTTGAAAACATCTGATTACAGGACAGTTTAGAGGAAGACTGGACGAAGGATAATGCAGTAGACCCAAGAATGTTTAGAAGCTCTGGAATGATTCTTCATTTGCACTACTGTAAACTAAATCAGACTGAGGCTGATTATACAGAAGAACCATAAAACCAAAGGGTGACTGCATAGCATAGATCTAGGGCTCTGTGTGTTAAGTCTGTGTATTAATTACTAGAAGTAGCTTTTAATGCACCATACAGCTGGTGCATTCATTTACTTTAGTCTAAGACACTGTAAAAACTGAGCTGACATTGTTTATGAGGTTTTTTTCTCTCAGTTTGTTTTAAAGATTTTCCAGGAAAGAGGAATTATCCTGAAGTGTAAGCCTAAGCCAGTGGTGGCTATAGGTTCCTAAGATGGATGTCTTACCAGAAGATGTTTTGATATTCCTACCTACTTTCAGAACATTCCGGCTCAGATAAAAAGAGAAATTTGTTTCCAAGGCAAATGCAGCTGCTGTGATCTAATTCACAATCATTAGTTTGCTTTTCTGTATATCAGTGTTTCCTGTTTTTGTTGGCTCTTGCATGGAAATTGTCAGTGAGACATGATAGATGAGTAATGCCACCAGTGGCCAGAAAGCTGAGAAAGAGAATGGTGATGTTTCTGCTACTGACAGCCTTTTGGTATTTTCTTGTTTACTAGAAGTGCTTGAGCTGCTGTTTCAGGATCTAAGGGTTTCCTGATACAAATCTCAGGAGTTTTCAAAAGGAATTTTATTAGAGTTAAATGTCTTTGATTCTCCTGCATATACCACTGTTTTGTCACAGGAGATTGGAACAGCTACATGGGCTGTGGGGTCTGTTGTCTAAGCAGTCATGTCAGTACATACCCTGACTGACAGCAGTAATCCTCAGAAAGAAGTATCTGGAGGAAATAGGTGTTCTATCAGACTTTGATCATAGATGTTCACAGATGAAGTTAAAGCTTTCAGGCATTACTGAATGTCACAGCATTGCTATGCCAAAGATTCAAGGGAGGCTCTGGGCTTTACTTCCTCTCTTGAATCTAGAGTAATGTCCTTGTGTTTTGTTGGCAAATTGTTGATGTAGTCTGACTCCTTCTCCATTAGTTACTCTCCTTCTTCTGCCTTTTCTAGGTGGCTAGCATCAGCTGTAGAATATGCTGAAGCAGATGATAGGGAGGACTCAACAAGCAGCCATCATTTAAAAATTCTTTGTATCAACCCATAAATCAGTCTTTTGTATTTCAAAGGAAAATAAATTTATTTAGAGCATGCAAAGACAGAGATATTCCTTTTTCCAACTAACTTCAGAGTGTTTCTATCATGTAGGAGAGGAAGTCTGAAAATCTGTTTTAGAACATTTAACTTTAAGATCATCAGAGAAGGCATGATTCTTCATGTAACTGTTTGACTTTCTGTTCAAGATTTGTTCAAGTCCTGAGAGACTTAAGCATCCTCAGAAGACTGTTAGGAGTTGCTTACTGAAACTTTTCTATTGTACTGAGGATGACAAGGTACATCCTAAGTATCACTTACTTGCTGTAGAAGAGTCATCTGTAAAACTAACAGTCTGAAAAAAGCACGCTGAATAAAAGAAGCTGAGGTCTTTTATTAGTACTCTTCCAAAGATGAATCAGTCTGGCATGGATGTTTTCCTGTTGAGCATGACAACCAAGACAAAGATAACACATGCCAATTTCTAGCGCTGGTCTAGTTTCTGCTGAAATCTTGGAAACAAATGTGGGTCATGTATATTTCCAAAGCTGATTTCTCGCTTGGAAAAGTAGGACACACAAAGTAGTGCATAAATTGTACAATCAGTGCATTTGTGCTCACATGGACATAGGATGAAATCAGAGTTATGTCTTTGGGTCTCGTACCTTATTCAAATCAACATGCCGCAAATATTCACTCAACAGAGTCATCCTATCTGCCAGGTAAGGGACTCCTATCCTGCTGGTTATCACATGTGAAATGGGTGCCCACAGTGGAGGATCAAGAAGTTCACAAGCTTCCTTCTTATTTTTCTAGTCACTCTTCTGATCATGATCCTGGATACTTATCTGCTGTCAAGTCACAAAGTTACACAGAGAAGAAGCCTATACTTAGAGAAACCAGTGTTTCTGTGTACAGTGCCTGGCACAAGAGAATCCCTTTCACATCCAGGCTGCGCAGCCAAGGGACAAGGCAGTATGACAAGCCTTAGCCATTCCTTTCCCTTTTCCTCCTGTTCACATGGCCTGAGAAGGGTTAAGATTAATTGCATAACCTTCTTGGGAAACCAGCTTTGTTCCTAATCCCTGTTGTGGGGAGAGTGCCAGATGAGTTGTCAGGAAGGCAAGGGACTTGGCAAGTGGAGAGGGAAAGGGGCAGAGCTCTGGGATCTGCTGCAGTGGAGGCATCCGCTTCACCCTTTACACTTTTCAAGTAGCAGAGGATTATCTCTCCAGGGAAGAAAAACCACTGTGAAAAACCGTGCCTAACACAGATAGCCCCGTTCCTGAATTTCCCTGTGAAGACTTATTGCTGAGCCTTTGACACTTTGCTACAATGACTAATGCACATATACAGTAAGAGTGGAAATATTGTCCCAGAGTGACTGAGAGAAGTGCTGGGGCCTGAGCCTGGGCCCCATGCTAGAGTTGACCTCTGAATGAGTCACACTGTAGCAGAATGTTCCGTTTTTCTTATTGGCTTCATGTTCTAGAGGCAGAACCTGGCCCACCTGTGTCTCCATGGCTCTGCCCTCACACAGGTTGTCATGGTTCGGGTGGTGGATGAGGCCAGGGCTATATTGACCAGGAGCCAATCAGTTGGAAGAGCTTCTTGTTGGCTGTAGCTTCTGCTGGGGCAGGTTGCATCTTGCTGAGCTCCCTTGGTGGTGTCCCTCCATGTGAGGGGCCCCTGAGGGAGCCATCTCTGTCTGTCGTGTCGAGCAGGTGATGCTAGCACCATAGTGGGCAGCGGAGGAGCTGGGGCCAGAGGAACCTAAGGCAGGACTATCTGAAAGAAGACTTGTGAGGGGTTGTTGCTGAGTTCATTGTTGTCCTGTGTGATCAAGCAACTGATGGCAACCTAAAATGATGATGGCTGAACCAGCACAACGCCGAGGTAACAGCAGAGGGCACTCATCGAATCTTCATCTTTCACCTTTTAGCTCACCCTGCTTACCCAGGCACCACTGTGTAATTGGAGTAGAGCTGATCCTGGGGTGAAGGATTTATAAAAGCATAATTCCCAATTTCTTATTGCACTTGTTGAGGTATAGTTTTTTCAGTGGGGTGCTCAGATCCTATCAAGCAATTTCCGTCATCAGTAGAGGGGGAGTCACATGAATGAATCCCACAGCATTTAAAAATGCTGTTGTTTCTGCTTCTAACCACTGCACGCTTTCCTGTTTATTTTTGCGTTGTATCAAAGTCTGCTGTAATGCAAATCTGGCCATCCTGTTATTTGTGTTTAGCAGCAGGATCGCCAGGTTAGTTCCCTGCTTGACGCTTTACGTTAATCCACTTTCTGGTTGCAAAAGATGTGAAATTTACTCAAGAATGAAATTGTATTCCACATCGTTACACTGTTCTCATTAAATCTATTATTTCCACATCATTGCCCAAGAAAATACCCGATGCGAGAATCCTCTGAGAGTTCACTTTCCTAATTCACAGGACAATTACAAAATTGCTTTTGCCACAGTGGGAAATGTTGACTGCTGGGTCACTTAAATTCTTGCAGTGCCAGCTAATAAAAGAGAGCACTATTTCTTCTCGCAAAACTAGAATGCAGCAATGCACCCAGAGGTTATGAAAGGGCTTTAATTTGACTTTTTTCCTTTCTTGTTTAATTTTTCTTTTATTCTGGAAGAAAATATGTTTTCTGGGATAAATAAATGAGATTTTTTTTGTGTGGTGGTTTTTGTTGTTGGGTTTTTTGCCAAGGTTGCTGTCTTTGTGTTAAATGAAACAGATTTCTTTTAAAGCAAGCATCCCATTTGTGTAAGTAGATTAGTGTAATATAGATAAAGTATGATCCCCCAAAACTATTTTGTTTTTGCAACCTACTGGTAGAAAAATAAACCTCAGATAATCACCTTTAAGACCATATTGACACGTAAAAGCTTTAATAACAAACTTTTGGAATTTTGTCTCTCCACACTCTATATCTTTCTGCGTTAGTTATAAAAACAAGCACAGAATCTTTTTCTTTCCTGGCAGAAAGATTTAAGTATTTTTGCTAGTATTGAAAATGGCTGAGTAGTCCCTCTATACTGAAGAAACCTCACTCCAAGCAGCTGTGTTGACTTCAAGCTAATCTATATCATTCTGAGCAGGGACATGATCAGCGAAGTGGCTTTTGGATCCAGATGAATTAAGGGGCAGAATCAAGTTTACTGCTTTGGGTGAAGAGTCAGGGCAGCTCTGAGGATTTTGAACATCTCACCTTAAATTGTTCATTTCCAGGGCTGTGCTGGGAGGAATATAACCTTCCTCTAAGTTATATTAAGTTGAATACATAATCATCACAAAACAGCTATTTGATTTCTCACCAGAACTGATTTTAATGATGGCACAGTAGTTTTGTCTCTAGTTTCTGTAAAAACCCAAACATATTATGAGGTTTTCAAATCTTCCCTTGACAGGAAGTTTGTAAACTCCATGTATGGATAGTGAGTTTGTTTTGCCAGGCAATTAGTTTTTATCATTCAGATATCTTGAACAATTTCTATTCTAAAGGGAAACTGTGGGATAGTAATAGGCAAATATGGAAGGCTACGGTCCTTGCATTAGACATCAATATGAAAACTACTTGTCTAAGCATTGTGTGTAGAGAGACATAGTATTACGCCAAATTTTGTCTCAGTTTAAAATAGACAGTTTTGCTGAACCCTGTGCCTGCTCAAGGTCTACAAAAGCAGCCTTCAGCAACCGTTCAGATGGTGCTCCTGTAGTGTGGATCTCTGACACTAGGGAAGAAGATTCCTGTCTGATACTTCATCAACAAAATGAGAAGGTAGTTTTCTTTGCCATTTCCTCTCAAAAACATGACTTACTGAAGCAAATTCATATCAAAGAGAGGAAAATATTGCATTGTATAAGCTACAAGGACTGTTACTAAAAAAGCAAAAAAACCCAAACGACCCCATCCACAAAGAAACAGTAACTTTTTCAACTATAGTTTTTATTCATGCTACTAAGGTTGAAAGTAGAACAAGAGTTGACACCGTATGTATATACATGTACATATACGATATCTGTTTATGTATATATACATATGCGTGTATCTCTCTGTAATGTCTTCCACTTCTTTGTGGTATATAAACCATTAAAGTTGCTACAGACTTTGCATACGTAAACGAAGTCCACACTACCTTCATGCCTGGTTTTCATGTGTATTTACCAGTCCTAACAGATATTTGGGAGAGGCAAAAGTCGCATCTCTTTAAAAAGGTAAATCTCCTCCTGCTCAATGTATTTGCATTATTACTCTTTGTGGAAATAAAGCCTGTGCTCTGTATGCATGCTTAAATGAAGGTTCTGACCATGTATTTGCATGTTCATATTAGCAGCAAATGCAGTGACTAAGCTTGGGTGTGTGTGAGACTGAATGTTAGCAAAGACTGAAAAGACTAAAAAAGAGGAACTCTATCAGGAGTTATGTATGTAGCACTGTTTCTGAGTGAATGCAAAAGCAGTGATTTTTTTGAAACATATTGA
>VZZY01004543.1:1022-11716 GCA_013400335.1 Eurystomus gularis
ATTGGTGATGTACCTGTATAGAGTTATCATAACAACTAAAAACTGAAAGAAATATTAAAACTTGTACTTTGCACTGCAGCTAAACATCAAGTAATATACATGAACAAGAAAAACTGAACCACAAGTTATCAAACACAGTCTATGTTGATGTTTTATATGTTACAAAAGCTGTTAAGGCAATTTAAATATAAAGGGATCTAGTAAGATGTCCTGAAAATAGACATACAAACTTGCAGAATACATAAGAAGACTCATCAATCAGTATTAACACAAAGCTATGAAAAACATCCTGGGATATGTTGTCTTACTGCCTAGCCTCTGGAAGCAAATACATTGTAAACAAGGACTGGAAAATGCATTTACTTCTATTCCTGGGGAAAACAGATACACAGACACTTTCAAAAAGAAAAGCCTGCTTTTCTGAAAATGATTTTTATCACTTTATCACTTGGAGACATCCTGGATAATGTCTGTATTATAAAAAGTTAGTTGCACGTTGTCTTTTTTTTTTAAAGGCAGTGATTTTTAAGGGAATTAAAGTTACCACTTTAAATTTTGTATTTGTTTCATTGACATTTTAGATGCATTTCATATGATATAGCTTGCAAGTATTTTCATTTTTAAATGATCACTGTATACTTATAAATGCAAAAGAAAAAAAAATTGAAAGTGTGAGCTAAACAATGTTAGAAATTATAAACCAGTGCAAAGATAAGACAGCATTGAAGCTGAAATGCTCCAGCTGTTCATGAAAAAAAACCTGCATGATTCTGCCTTTACTTAAGGAGAACATAAATCAGATATATACATACTCTAAAGGATGCCAAGATAACAGTCTCCATTCTACAGTGAAAAGGTTTAATAATCTTGAACTACTGATATGATAAACCAGACTATCTTTGTATTCTCTCTATTGAGACAAATATGGAGAAACTGGTTTGATTTCTGCTGAGGAATAAGCAAAAGGGAGATAGTGCCTTCCTAAAATAATGTGCAAATATGTATTATAAATTTTAAAGAAGTTAATCTCTCCATTCAGAGTTTTGAGAAAGTTTTATTGTTAGTTCCAGCATGATAAACTGATTTTCTTAAAGGCTTTTATCTCTAGGTTTATCTCTAGGCTAGGAAAGCCTAAAATGGCATCAGAAAGCAATAGTTACATTGTAACAGACAACACAAAATAATTGCAGAAGGCTTCAAACATGGCATCCAATATTAACAGCATCAGATTCTCAGATTATTTTCTTATATTAGTTTTGCCTAGAGCTGAACTTCAGAACATAGTTTTTGAGATTATCATTATTTGAATGAATTACAGAATTACAAGAAACATTAGAAAAACTAAGATAGTAGCAGTAATCAAGTTTAGCAAGAGGAAGAGGCAGCAGCAGTTCAAGGGCCAGGAGATGACCAACTAGAAAAGGCTTTTGATTACTACACTCAAGACACAATACAGTAAAAGTGTGAGAATACTGAGTACAGAAAATAATTTGAAACTAGAAAAGACAGTAAAAGATTAAATTTAGTTGTATTTGGATGTAGGTCTAGTAAAAGTATACTGAAAATCAGGTAGTGGGCTCACACTAGCAGAACTATTTTTACAGGTATTTGGGATAGCACCATTAACAAAAACAAAATCTTTCAGCAAATGTTTTGCTTGACAGTCACCAACTGACTGAAAGAAGTATCATGAGGAAAAAAAAAACAAATTTTCCCAGAAATTTCTCAGAAATCCCACTGCTGCTATGGGAAAGTGGCCATAATTCCCTACATCTCAAGGATCTTTGATTTTATATAAGTTTACAAAGAATCACTTCAGGTCTTTGTGTAGTCAGTTTAAATTTCAAATTTGCCTTAACCTACGGAAGTCTTAGGCCAGCTCCTGCCTGCCTCTAGGAATAAAAACACTGAAGACTGTTTTCAGTGTAGCTCGGTAGATGGTTACAGTGGAGCATCTCAGCCATAGATTTATAAGACCAGCCCTGCAATGAAAATCAGTAAAGAACTTTTACCTGACCTAGAAGTAAAAGCTACTAAACTTAGTGCATAACATAATGGAAAACCAAGTATCACGTCAGCTCTAATTGTATAGGTCATCTCCACTAATTTGTTTACTCTTTAACACAAAAGTCAATAACGGTCCAAATTTTCTCAAATTAACCTAAATTCTACATAATCCCATGCTATCATTATGTTACTATTTTAGAAGTATGTCTCTGAACTTACAAAAATAGCTCAATACAACCAAAACAAAGACACAGTTACTAAATAGAAATTCCAGAGTTAAAACTGTAAGAGACAAAGAGGCAACATATCAGAAGTAAGTGAACAGTACAATGTTTGATTTTTTTTCAGCAAAAGCATCCAAAACTTGAGCGCCCATTCTCACTAAGGTAAAAAGTCATAGCTCCATAAACTTCAATGGAAAAAAACGTAAAATAACAAAAGCATTTGTATGCAACTTAACTTGTTAAATGTATTGCACATATCAGGAAAAGGTAGGGGTTTGTGGGATATTTTCAATAATTTCTAGTTTGGTTTTATATTCAAATATGCTGAGATTAGTCTGCAAGACCAGAACTCTAGATTATTCTATTATTTAGCAGTATCTGTGCAGAAATATCTAAAGATTAAGCTAACAGGAAGGCTTCTAGTCATATGTATTACCCATATGCATACATAATATGCATGTAGTTGGTCTATTAAAAGGCACAGTAGTCTCTTGGGATTGATGTTCACAACAATAACAACATGGAAGAAGTTTCACAGATTCACTTGCCAAACCTGACAGTCAATACATAAAGAAATTCAATCACTCTTCAAGTATGCAGAGACTTTCAGAAGCATATTTTACCTCTAAAATATCAAGAATTTAAGAGCTTCAGTCCCCCAAACTAAAAACATCTTTAAGAAGTTAGTCTGAACAATCCAATAGTATTTTTAGACAGCCAAAATATGGCTAATGAATCAGGAAGCCAAAAAGATTTGAAATAGTAGAGAACTTCCAGGGAACTCTAGGTTACATTTCAGCAGACTAATCCGGATAAGAGAACAGTAAACTAGCATAAAAATACTGGAAAGTTTCCCCATCTAAACAGACTCAAGAGGAAGGCAGCAAAAACTGCCAAAAGCATCTTTAACAAGCTTCCAAACATACGTTCCACATCAGAAGAGATTCCCAGCTGAGAAGCGGAAAGACACAATGGGCATCTCAGAAAAAACAGAAATCTTTTGTAAAACTAAATAAATGTGGAGAAATAAAGAGCTCTTGATGGTCATATAAGCAGTAAGTGGTTTTACACAACTGCATTTTCACTATATAAGATAATTAAGTTTCAATGTCTCTGAAAAATGAATGGAAGTACTGTAATGATCCAACCTCCAGTCTCATTAAATCCTTACAACCTACAAAATCTGCCTTTGATGTTGCAAATTGAGATCTAGCTCCAAAAAGCAAAATCTGGACTTCATCTCCTAAAAATAACTCTTATGTTCATATTTATAAACACTTAGTTCATGTGACAAAAATCCTAATACACAGGGCTTTATCATGGAATAGCAATTGCTAGAGCTTACTTAACTTTAAATCTTACATCATGTATTTATATTTCTTTGTAACAAAAAATAGCCATCTCTTGTTGCTTACATAGATGTTTCTACAGAGCCTCAAACTTCTTATCGCATTGTATTTTTACTGTTCACTAATCTCAGTGAGTCCAGTTCAAAGTCCTCAGTCAAAACCCACAGTGGACTCACTGTGAATTCTGACAAAATAAGGATCTTGGAAGCAGTACAGATAGAATAATGGATTTTGAAAAACAAAATAAAATAAACCCTAGAATTTAGTTGAGACTCCTTTGAATTAACTTGGTATTTATCGCAATCAATGTACTATTCAAGAGAGCAATTGTGTTCTAGAAACTAGTTTGACTTTTAATTTTTATTTTTTGTTCATTTCACAAGATTAAAAGGGAAATAAAATTGTGATCTTTAAGAAAACGACATGTTAAAAAACATGTGTGTGAAGGTATATAGGTGTTCATATTTATGAAATAAATTGAAGCCTTAGCAGTACATGTTTTACTCGGTGACTTGAAATGCTGAAAAATAACTTTGTTAAACTTCTCTGAAGCTCCACAAAATTGTTCAAAAGCATATGCTGACTGTTAACATTTGCTAAATTTATTTTGAAGGCTTTTAAAAATACCTAAATCTTAAGCAGTGAAGTCTGATACTTCCTGCTTGTTCCTAAAACTTGGCAATAGTGAAAAATTACTGGTAGCAAATAATCACTCTATGTTATAGAAAACATTTAATGCTTAAGAAATTAGCAAAACAGCATGTCTTTTTTTTTTTAATATTAGTTACAAAAGTTTAACAGTAGCAATCAAATATTCACTACATCTTACTAAGAGCTGGTAGAAGTTCAGCTGGAGAGCATATGGAATATATAGTTTTTCCTGGACCTGTAACAGAAAATGTAGCACGTACTTTCTTTTCTGACTAATGAGAAAGATCAACAGTAAGTCTGAACAACGCCCTAAATGAAGAAGTGAGCTCTTTTGCTGACCAAATAGCAGTAAAATGGGTACATCTGTTTGTTGACAATAGATCTGTCACAAGCACAGTGCCGAGATTCTGTCCCCAGATATCCAAAAGCAATACTACACAGAGAAAAGACTCCAAGAAACATATAAGTTTGCTAAGCACCCAATTTTTCTGGAGCGTTAATTTTCTGGAGAGTTAGTTTCTGGACCACTTTATTTTTCAGGTTCAGAGGACCTGCCTTTATCTGAACTGCAGGACATAGAAGAGATTCTGATGGAAAAATCTCAGTCAATCCTTTCCATTAGGGAGCTTTCTGTGGGTTTTCCAACAATAGAAGGAAGCTTTTACCTCAAATCATTACATAAATATATAAAATAGCCAAGATAAATATTTTGAGAAGTCTTAATACATGATGAGAATATTTAGCTTTCAGAATTGAGCAGTTGGTGTGTTATCTTCACCACTTGCCTGCTATTCATAATCACCATCTCTTTATAGAAACCATCTCTCACCTTTCATTTTAAAGTCATCTTGTCAGCCCGTCAGTAGGAATACTCTTTTTTTGTACATGCTTACATAGTGCCTAGCAAAAATTGATCTTAAACAGTGAATGGGATACATAGCTCAAAAAAACCTCACAATTTCTCAATGAAAGATAAAGGAAACAGCTAAAAAGGGTCAAAACATGATCCTAATAAAATCTGCTGTGATAGCTAAATAATCCTTCTCAAGTCCATCAGCATATACAACTATTTGAAGCTCTCACTAAGATTTATTTTGTTTGAATGTTGCAACATTCACATTGTCTTCTGGTAAGCAAACTGTTTATATTTCAGGAAAAAAACAAATCCAGCAGGAGGAAAAATGGTATCATACGTCTCTTACACCAACAGGATTATACTAGAAGCAACCAGCAGGCTGAGACCTATTTCAAAATAAGTCTTATCTGTACAGAAGTGATAATATAATGAAAGTAAAATAAAACAAAATGTTTATCAGTCCAGTGACAGGTATTAACAGGTCTGATTTTTTCTTGTTCTGCCAAGTTCATTAATACTTTGATTTATTCTGAAACTACTAATTTGTAATAATTGTCACCATCTCCCAAGAAAGATTATATGTAGTTCTATTTTGAATTTGAACTTCACATACAATATCTCTACCAGACATGAATTATGAATAAATCTAAATCTGCGGTAGAGACTTTATGATAAACTAAATTACTGTATTAAAAATAAAATTGTTGAAGCATTTGTAAAGCTCAAGTTATTATGCCAATAACTTATCTTTGCATTTTCTGGAAAACTCATCTGAAACATAAATTAAATTCATAGCCACAGAGTTATGTCTGTTTCAAATTTATGAAAGATATTACGATGCAATAAATAACAGCAGCTACTGAGCACGTTAGAGTGTTTTGCTCACTCATACTCATGTAGTTATGGACTTATAATTTAGAGTGTTCTGTGATTAAGATGGGTATTGAAAAGTAAATTCTCCTCTTTCATGGTATAACAACTGGACTAAGACAAAAAGTTCTGTTCACTCTAAGTGAAATGTCTTATGTAATCTGTAAAACCTCCTCAGTGATGGGAGCTGGCTTGCCAAAACGTCAGCAGCAGGCAACCTTCCACTGCTTCAAGGCAGCCTTCCTACTACTCCCCCCTAAAAGAAGTCTTCTGGAATCTAAGAAAAACAAGTTTATCAGCATGTAAACCTGTATAATTTTTAGCTGAAGAACTCAAGGCTACGTAACCCAATGTTATCAGTGAAACCTAGGGCACTACTAGGATGCTGCACTCCTGTATTCCTCTGCTCTGATAATCAAGGAGAACATCCTAATACAGGCTGTAATATACACTGAAAAAAGCACAATACAAAATACAGCAACAATCCACATGTCCAATTTCAGTCATTCTTGTTAGGTCTTTCACTGTTACCAAACCTCATGTTTAATAACAATATTTTACTAACAACGTTATTTTGAGTATGAGCCCTGGTATTTAAACAAGCCTTTAAAGACACCTGATGAAAAAAAAATAGTATTTAACATTAAATCAACTCCTTACAACTTAATATTTATTATTAGTTTGAAAATAAGATATAATGGTGTGCAAAGACCTATTTAGAAATCAAATCTGGGGTGTTAAGCTTTGTTTCTCTTTGCGTTTGTACAGTCATTACCATTAAAGGCTGCTATTTAGAGTTTCGGTCATACAGGAGGTGGGGAAAAGACAGAATGTACAGGCAGGTAAATACTGCAACATGTCAAGCTTTTGAAGATGTATTATATTCACTCAGATTCTTCTGAAAGAGCATACACTTTCAATGTAGGATGGACTTAAAATCACAGGCATATCTAAGTAGACATACACAGTTGTAGAAGTTGCACATTTACATTTCAAGTCAGCCTGTCATAAGACAAACTGGGTCCAGGGGTTGTTTTACTGCTGTGACGAGCACAAGATAAAAATTTTCCCCTTAACACAGATTATTACCTCAAGTTCAGCAGTGAAACAGTGCAGCAGTATGGCTGCATTTCTCTTGCTTAAATCTGGATAGGATAGACTAGAAACATGATTTTATATCTATCTTTCAATGCAGAAATGGCCCTAGATGATATGGGGAAAAATGGTAAAAATAAGTTTGACCATAAAGCTATAGTAGTTCTATGAGATAATATATTTTTTACCATACCAAGAAACTTTGCCTCCACAAGGCTGCTTATGTTCTTATCGTTCATGGATTTAGCAGTATAAATGTTTTTTTCTGATGTAACAGAAAAAACTGTTACTGGGTAACAGGTGAGTAAATCTGGAGATTTTACGATGCAAAAGCAGCAGCAAATCTAGCATGAAAATAACAGAATGAAATTATTCTATTTTCTATCACAGAATGGCAAAGATCTGTTTCTGGGCAAACAAACGTTAATGTTACACAACAAGTTGCAAAACAAATTAAAGGTTCTAAATTAAATAATTTGTCCTTTAAGATACTAATTATTAACTACATTTTCCCACAACTATTGCACTAAACTAAATATTTTTTCTTATGCTTTCTGCTGATTTCCTAGTTTAATTGTTCTCAGGATAAGGAAATGAGATAGGAAAAGGGAAAACAGATTAGAGACATTAGAGACACTAGAAATACCATTTTATAACACATTAAACCAGGCAGATTGTAGAGTTGAGAGAACAGAATAAAAAAAAAAAGAAAGCTTGCAAACTAAACTGTTAAAATAGTTTACATATAGCCTATGTGCTATAAACATTCATAAATGCCATAAGGTATGTAAAGTGTTTAAATGATGAAGAATAGCTTTAATATAAAAGGTTTTGGCCTAAGTATAAAAGGAGTTTGACCCTGGCTCAGGCCCAAGCCCTTTCACACACCTTTAGCAAATCCTTAATGCCTATAGACGAGAAGACATATGTATACAGTTAAGATGGATTTTGAAAACAATGGATAGCTTTATAATTATGCATATTTGCAGGTTTCCAGTATGTGAAAAATGAGGCTCTGTGCTCAAGTGAGAATGATGCCTCACTTCCACTTTTCTTCTGAGGAAATGTCAGGACAGAATCCAACTTTTCTTGAAATACCAGTCCTTGCCAATGCAGAGTGCAGGAGATAAAGTTCAATAATCCAGTCAATCTGATCTGAATTGCTGGTTCCTACTTTATGCTCAAAGAAAGCTCACATGTACACACACACACACACACGTGGCTGAAAAAGAGAGAGCACAGTATCAAAGCTGAGAGTTTGCTAATGCTTCTAAGATTCTTATTCAAAGAATAAAGAGTGTCATTATATAAAAGATGTAATAGTACTAGTCATTTCTGATAAAATATAGCTACTTTTTGCTAATGTATTTTTGAAGCTATCTAAAGCTTTGTGTTATGAGGACATAATTACATTTAGTTAATACTATTATGACACCAAGTAAATTCTTCCCATAAAATGAGAAGGAGCATGATAAATAGGAAAAGTAGGAGGCAAAGGGATTTCCTCAGCAGCTGAGTAACTTTGAATGGAAAAAAAGTGATATAGAAGAGTATACTACACAGAAAAAGGAAGAGGTATAAGAAAGAAATCACCAAATTCTCAACCTCTCCTTTGTTTTAGAAGATAAATTAAGAACAAACACAGATAAGCATTGCCATAAGGGAGCAGATGCAAGATCAATCTAGCCTAGTATCCTGTATGGTATGTGGCAGCATGACAGTGTTAGAAAATTCTAAAGAATATGTGAGGCACCCATGTAAAACTACACGATATAAACTTCTGTAGGATTCATCCCAATCTTTTATCATGGGACTGGTATATAACATGAAGAAAGAGTTTTTATATACTCTCTTTCAGTAGTATTTTAAAGCAATATTTTATGCCTTATTCCTGACTATTCAGTTTCATCAATAGCCTCTTGTGCAGGATCTTATTGCACCTTCTGATCATCTGATTACATTACTGACTTCTTAATTCGCTTCCTGAATCACATGTTTAAAAAACTGCAGAACTTGAGAAGGGATCTTTCCTTTGCAGAAACCAGGATAACTAGAACTCCGAAGATTTCACTTTCTAAATTTTTCAGTATTCTGTTCTTAGGCGTAGTTCTGGTTCTTTCACACATAGGCAGCTCAGCATACACAACTCTTGTATATTCATTTGTTCTAATTTATTTTCCTGTCTATAATTTCCTTCCCATTCCTGCATGCAATCTCCTCTATGATAATTGAGTCAGAATCCTAATAAAGTTTTAAAGTACACAAACAAAGTAAATTTGACAATCAACTGCTGGTTCAATTACTAAGCAATTTTAGAGGATAATTGGCAACCTTAAATGGTTTAAGAAACCCATTGACACTAGGACACTAGCAAAATCTAAGTTTCTAGATGCCAGTTGTCCTGTCTGAATTTTATGCTGAAGATCCTCTCTCCTCTTAGTTAAAAAAATCCTCACAAAAAGCGTAAGAAACAGTATACAGAAATGTAAGTCATGAATATGTAAAAGTTATACATGATAATCTAGGATAAGGCATTCTTCTTTGCTAATGAAAACATAAGCACCTCCAGAACCTACTAATACCAGAAATGTTTTTGTTTGAACAATTCAATTATAAAATAAAGAAAACATGCAACTATGCAACAAAAATCTGTCTACAGTTACTGGAAGTTGTTTTATGGGGATTTTGAAACTAACAAATAGCAATAATATTGTTTTTTATTGTCAGAAATACCCAGTTCAGATGATGTAAGGAAAGATAACTGTAATGCGTAACAGTTAATCCTTTTCAATTAACCACTATAAAAATAGCCCTATAGAATCCATGCCAACTGGTCAAAATAATTTGCATTCTTTGAGTTGCTGTTTCTACAAAGATGTAAGGACATACTTAAATCTTGTGGTATTACTTATACTGATAAAGTCAAATATATCCTCAAAGTCTTGTAAAATCAGGTTTCAGGTAGTTCTGAAAGTTTAGTATGCAGAAGAATGTTTTCCAAAATATTAACAGTTGATATTGCTTATACTTTTGTATCTTTTAAAACTCAGTCTTCCAGAATCTAATTATTTGAATATTTATTCTCATCTTTTAAGGTGCATGATTCAGTATATGTAACTTTCAGGGCTGACAAAAGTTTCTGGAATTTCTTTAATAGTCATATTAATTGAAGAGTGCAAAACAATATTAGAAGAATTTGTCCTGATGAGTCTATGGTAATTCCTAACTGCTGAGAAGAACATTTCATACTTTTGCAATGGTCCCTATTAAACTTCTTTCCCATTCTTTCACAAGCCTCCCTGGCCAGTTGAGAATTCATTGCTGCAGTAGGCTGTCAAAAACTTACCATGATGAGAAAATCTTCAAAACCACACAGAAATTCAAAGGTTAAAAGGAAAACCTTAAACCAGAATATATATTTGGTGGCTATCAGAGTATTAAAATTACATATTTGCAAATAACTTATTTCGCTATGTAAGTTGATCACTGTGCTTTTCACCAGATGGTGTTCTTCCTGGATATTTTGCTTCATTCTTAGATAGAAAAAAATGTGATTAATGAAATCTGAAGCATAGAAATGTGTTCAGGTCTGAGTCCAATAGGAAAGAGAGCTATATCCCAGCCTGTATTAGCAGTCAGAGG
>VZZY01004556.1:8835-59786 GCA_013400335.1 Eurystomus gularis
GGCTAATCAACTAATTTCCCAGCAGAGAAAAATCCTCTGCTGGTTTCAGTCATACTGTCTGGTTGTGAGATTCATCCATATGTCAACTTTAATTTAATTCAGGGCCTATTGCTCAGGCCCTAGCGTTTCACTCGGTCCCCTGACATATGGATGGACCACAACCTTCACACTACTCCTAGGGGTACGCGTGGCCTGGCCTCCCCTCCTGGATGGCTCTCAGAGGGGCCATTCCTTATATCAAGGTCTGGTATGGCGTGTGTCCCCACCGCTCAACGCCTACTGGGTTGCAGCCAGCAGCAGAGCTAAAAGTTCTTCTTGATGGCAAACACAGAGGCCAACCCAGTCTTGCCCTTGACCATAGTAGGAGGCGTCTGGCCAGGCTTAGTCCTTTCACCTGCTTGTGAGACTCATCCATATGTCAACTTCAATTCAGGGCCTATTGCTCACACCCTAGCACTTCAGAGGCCCTTATCCAAAGTCAGCAGACCATTGCTCCAGCCAATTATAGAAAACCCTACCCATCACAACTGAGAGATGCTGGTCACGTTTTGTCAAGGAAAGTCCCCCCACTTAAGATAGCATGAGCCAAATTCCTTTCTCCTATCCCACTGTTAGCCAAGAAAAACACTACAAGTCCTTCTAGCCTGACATACAGGGAAGCCTAACGTAGGATCTGAATGAGATGCTGTAGTGGAGGGTAATGGGAAAAAATGAACAAACACCACCACCAGAACAACAAAAAAGGGAATTACTGACTTTCAATAACAAACTCACTGGAATGCAAAGGAGATTTCTAAAGGAAGTCAAAAGCTCTACATAGCTGATTAGTAAAGAGACAAGAATAAATGACTTTTTTTTTTCCTTACACATTATCATCACTGAAGGAGTAATTGGACTAAATAAAATGAAAGACAAGACTATAATCTTCCCTGAATAATACTTGTCAAGAAACACATTGACATAAATGGTCTTCTGGGGAGCAGAGCTACAAGTCACTGATACAGATGCTGGATTTAAGTATTTAGAACAAGTAGGAATCTGAATCTTACCTAGACTACTACTAATGCTATAATTGGGAATATGAAGTGTAAATACACAGCATTAAATGCTTTTGTTAAAGAGATCCTTATTGGTAGTACTTGGGGTAACATGTTACTATAAACATATCCTTCATCTGAAGCAGGGCAGATAAAAACAACACTGTGCTTCTGAATCAGCACATTATTTCATTATCTTCCAAATACTGAGCATGTAAACTTTGTTTAAGTCAGCTGGGATTATCCCCTAGCTCTAAGTAACATTGGGCTTCAACACCTCTCCAAACCAGAATTATTATTTCTTGAGCATCATAGACAGATCATACAAAATATTCCCTGTAACCAATTTTAAAGAAAATTTGGACAAGTTGAGAAAGAATCTGTCCATTAGTGGTTTTTGAACACAGTGACCCAGAAATAACTTCTGCCTCAGGAAGGCCCAAAGCAACAGCTTGATAGAAAGAAGAAAGATATTCAAGGGAAAGGCTGGCATGCCCTCTTGTTTTAGCCTTTGCTAAACATCTGCTACTTGGCAACACTAGGAGAGAGTTCCAGATATTTAATTTCATCTGAATCATTAAGCATTTCTCTAGCGTCTCTGGATAAATTTATAGGCCATGTACTGTCTCTTCCCATCTTTCTATGATCAGAAATTTTTAGAAAAATACCATTAAACACAAAGAATTTGCCTCATCAAAGTATTTTCAACAAGATGAGCTGCTGAATGTGTGCTGACTTGCTCTGGCAGAGAAAGCAAAAAATTGCAGCTAATCTTAGCTCTGTCAGCCCTGAACCGATGGTGGCAGGTGCCTCATCACAAATATAACAGAGGTAAAATAGCAATAATCAGCAGGTAATAAAGACAAGCAACAGCTACATTTTTAGATTTTGTGATCAGCAGGTACAAAGTTGAAGCAAAGGGGAAAGTTTGTCAGCTGCTGCCAAAATCAAGCCTTTAGCCATATGTCTGGATGGTGGAATACAAGAATACTTTGCTACTTTTTCTTCTCTTCACTATTGCCTAGAGATAGTGAAAGCATAGCATGTGGGAGACTCAAAGAAAACATTTTATTTCTTTCCTTAATGTTTCTATGTTGATTCCTAGCTCTAACCAACAATTACTTAGTTCTGTCTTGGCTGCAGGGCAAAAAAAGAAAAACAAATATTCATTTGTTACTCCACAGTGGAGTGCTTTCCACATTTCTTTCTTTGCTTGACCTCTGTCAAGCGAGGTGGATGCAGAGAAGGAATATTGTTGAATGGAGTAGATTGACTATGGAAAAGAAAACTGCTTGAGTGTTAAAGCCTTTTCATCTTGCTCTTAAGTCCTCCATAAAATAATATGGAAGTAAAAGTAAAATACAAGTTTAATTTTCTTACCCCTGTAACCTTTAGACTTACTCTGTTCAAAGCTCTCATTAGGTATTTTCATTCCAAATTTCTGCCCTTTCCCTGTCTCCCATGGGCATCTGACATCCAGGTACCTTCCCCCTCAGACTATAGGAAACCAAGTTTACCTCCATAACATCAGAGCACAGTGCAGGTTTAAAACAACAACTACATCCTATGCAAAAACAAACAACCAAAACCTAACATACCCCCAAACCACAAAACCAATCCTCACATTTTAAAATTTAAAACAGATCTGGTGTGCTTATAGCCACTAGCACAGGATACAGAAATCTATGAGCTTCAGGAGCTCTATCACCTTTGGAAACAGCCCTGTACATTATTCTAGCTGCCAGGAACACTATCTATAGATAGGATAGAAAAAGTCAATCAAGCTGAGAAGCTACTTGGGGAAAATCCTAGAATATTATTGCTGCTAAACTCAGGAGTACTTCATAGTTCTTGAGTCAAAGACAGAGAGACTTGAAGCCTTTTAAACAATTTTAAGGGTAGATTTCTTTAACTACAATTTGTTTCACGTTTTCTTACTCTCCCACCCTTGACCTTCCTTGTACTTCAAATGTTTTCTTTACTTCAGAAACCTAGCTGAGACACCGTATATATACCTCTCCCACAAACCCTTTTCTGGTGCTACCGTCCCCAGTGCAGAGCATCTTTCTACTGGGACCCAAGAGAGGTGGCCTCAAAGTTACCTCAGCAGAGGATAAGCAGTTAGCAGAGCTCCTCTTCTCTAGGCAAGTCTCTAAATTTAGAGAGTCGCAGAGAATTCAGTATTTTCTTGCCTTCTTGGTTTAGTTATTTCGTTCTATTGTTGTGGCCTAACTGTCCCTCTGGGGAGCCTGGATGCTCAGGGGATTTGCGCTGCCAGCTTCCACACTGAAGCACAGACATAAGTGCAGCTAAGCTCAGTAACAACAGCAAGTCCTTACCAGCAGCAGCTGCACTGGAGCTGCAGTGAAGGAGCTGGTAGTCAGGCTTGATGATACATATCAGAGTAAGCCTTTACAAGTGGTACCCATTAGTGGTTTTGCTAGCAGCCCCAACAAGGCCAAGGATTAAACAAGAATCAACAGCAGCCTGGTCCCACAGGTCACCCTGCAGGTGAGGACTGAGCTGGAGCAGAGGCAGCCTCCAGTACTCATGCCTGTCTGTAGATTCAACATGTCTTCACAGCTGTCAGCAGACCACCTTTCACCAGCACTAAACCCACAGATATGCTAGTTTAGAGTCCTTATGCACCTTCTCCTTGCATGTTCACAATTGCTGCACTAAGGACCAATAGCATTTCTAGGGTAGGCTGAAAACTCACCAAAAAATTCTTGTTGCAAGGAAAAGCAGCCTCAATGCTGCTTTAAATTGCAGAAATTATCACACCTGCAAACAATGCAAGTATGTTCTTGTTCGTATTCACCTTCTCCCATTGCTCCTTTTTAGGGAGGCCTATTTTGGGAGACTCTCACAGACATGAATGGAAAACGGTTCTCAATGTAGGCCTCAGCATCTGCATGGTATTTACCATTTGATCACAGACAAGTCTCAGTTTGCCACCTTGTAGCTTCCAAAATACATTACAAGTATGCCAGAAAAGAATGTTACCATAGATAGATAAAGCATCATTTATGGCTTGGATAGCTCTCCCTCTCACTTTAGTGAAGAGTTAGTTATGGGCTGCACCTTCATACCCCTATTCCAAAACAGTATTTTCCACTCTGCACTCTTTACTATAAATACACTACCCACAGAGATACTACAGACCTAAATCTACAGCCTGACTCCCTTCACATTAACAAGTCAAGAGTAATTTTATTTGTCATGAAGAGGAGTAACTCCAGTGTAAAGTAATTGCAGACAGGAGTAGAATAATTTTTCCTTTCAATCTATATTACTAGGTTTAGAAATAACATACTTTCTAGTGTCTTAACCATTGATTAACTGATTTATAGAAATTTTAATGAGTATTTATTAGAAAGTCTAATGGCTCAGTAAACTAGCCTATGATAACATCCTTATAAAAATCTCTGAACTGCATAATCATCTTAATTTCAAAGACCTTAGCACACAGCATATATGTACTACTTCATAAATGTTAATTACTGCATCACATTACCAAGTTCTTAGAAATATTCCCCTTTTCTCTCAAGACAGATTTAATTATTCTGTGATCTTCTTTCACTCAAATGCAAAAGTATCCTGAGAAGCCTTCTTCTTACACTACTTGGTATGGTTTATAATTTCCCACTTTATCCCGATAAATGATCTTTCCATGGACTATTTGTTTCTTGTCAGGTGTCCATTTCCATACACACACAAGAAAGTCTGTTCCTGCCTGTGATGTCACATGAGCAAGGATTGTTGACCATCATTTCTCAGTCTTTCAGAGTGGCAGTCCACCTTCGGTGCAGCAGCCTTCACACAATCCACCTGGGCAGCAGCCTGGCTCGGGCTAGAATGGAAGAAAGAAGAACCAGCTGCAAACACCAAATTCAAAAGTTAACCCTCTCCTAACCCCATAGGTGCTGAGCTCCTACCACTCATTAAATGCATTTAGCAATTCTCAGGCCATTTTAAACATTTGCAGCCAGTAATTAAAGCCTGTTCTCACTCATTTTATCCTAAAAGAAACAAACTACTGCAGAACTCTAGCGAAGCAGCCACATAATTCAGTGACACAAAGCAGGCTGAAGAACTTTGCGCCCACAAACATATACTGTTCCAGTTACTGATTCTTACCCCTACACTTACTGTTTACTGCTTCTGACAAATAACAAAGGTCAAAAAGAAGCCCAAGACTCCCCCAGTCTCTCAGGGTAGTATCAAACTGTTACACTTTAAAAAACCAAGAGGTCAGTGACATGCCACTTAAGGCCAGGAACACTACAGATGCACTACAGCTAGTGCTGCACCCATGCCCAAACAACCTGGGAGCTCTCTGCTCTCCAGCAAAGATTGAGACCCACCATTTGGGACATACTACCTTAGGTTTAACAGTAGTCGTTTCTTCCCTGCCCCACCCCCCCACTAAAGCATCTGAGGTCCTAACAAGTTTATGGCAGACTTCTAAACATCTGCCTGGGAGTCACAACACACCACTTATGTTACACACTAAGGTCAAGCCAAACAGTGCACTTGCAGTTCTCTGGGATGCACCATGACTGCTCACTTGAATGCTTATGCATTCCTAAGACACATATGTACACATCCATTTTTCTCATGCTCACCATTTTCCTCCTACTTAGGCAGCAAACATCCATTTGACAATTTGTCATCTCTGCAGTTGCTCATGACACACATTCGGTAAGCACACACTCTTTGTTCCTGTAGGGATGTAAGAATTTGCTGCTAGCCTGGAATTTGGTTAAACCATTTGCTTGTAACTAATCACCCCTGCAGCACTAAACCAGCTGACTGCTGCTACAGGGGAGCTGCTATTTACTTGGGAGTGTAATTCATTCTACAGTGAGGTCAACATAGAAGTTTATGTCAGTTAAAGTGGGCTTTGGATCAGACCCCTTGCTCCCTTCTCTAAGCGCACTGTCATTTCCACAGCGAGCTCCTGTTACTACCACAGAGACACCACTGTCATTAACTAGGCTCAAGAGCGTCTAGCCTGCTGAACTTCATAACCATAAAAGTATAAATCCAGAGAAACAGAAATTCAGATGTTACAAAACTAATGGTCAACAGCCCTGGCAAAGTTGCTCTTGAAAATCTCTTACACTTTCAAAGACGGGACAAGGAGAAGAGTGAGATGCAAAACAGGGTATTCACTTTCTCCTCCCAAGTGGCTGAGCAGACTGACAGCTACAGAAATCACCAAGGGGTCTCTCTTCTCTGTGTTCTACAAACACGAGAGGGGACATTCAAAAGATAACACCCTTCACGTGGCTGCAAGGGATGACAGTGCCCCACCAGCCCTCACATGCTTGTTTTAGATCTTCAGGCTCCAAATAATACTTATAAGAGAGCACTAAAAGCCTGGACCTCCTCTGGATCCTAGAAAAGCAGAAACCCTTTCTCCTCTTTGAAGAAGAAAGGGGGGTGGACAATGACAACACGCACACAAACATATGTATTCATCACAGTTGATCAGAGTTTTAAGAAAGCTATATAACATCATAAAAGTATCTGTGTTTTAATAAGCGTTCCTTTACACTGAAAAAAATATTGCTTTTAAATACAGAGTAATGTTTGAAGTGTTCTGATCTTACCAGGGAAACTGTTGACTTTGCGAGTTAATAGCTAATATAATTTTAAGCCCACATTTGCAGCTCATCAGGAGGAGCACACCCGCTGATCAGAAACATGATGTAAAAGAATAGTTGTTGATGAACTGTGATCATTTACCTCCTCAAATTTCTCCACTAATGCACAACATCAGAGACCCTGCAAAGAAAGTAAAGGCTGCTTCCCCTGAATCAAATAGCAAAGGGCATTTTATTTGAGAAAGCTAACCAACCTGAGAGCATAAGCCTTGCAGACTATCCCCCCAGGGTGGAATTCCTTTTACCCATGCAAGAGCTCCACACCCTGGGCTTCCCTTTCATAGTTAAAAGACGGAATTAAGTGCTGTAGCATGCAGTTCATCTCACCTGAGTATACATGTCAGCAGATCAGATCCATTTTACCTTGCAACACCTTTGAAATCGCCATTCAAATAGTACAGATTATAGTCGGAATAGAAACTGGACTAGAGTTTGTTTGTACACATGAAACTTGGCACTAGACAGTCCACTACAAATTTCACATAGCTGTAGTGGCCAGAAGTAAGAAACCGTCCTTGTCTATGTTTTATACTAAAGATACATGTGTAACTAGCTAGTAGATGTACTAAATTAACAAATGTTATATGCATGTCTCAAATATACACAGCTTGCAGAGCTGGCCAGAGAATAAGAGTCCCATCAACCACAGCTTTGGATGTTTTGGTATCCATTATGGTTTCATGCTGGAAGCAAAACAAATGCTGTAGATAAAATATTACACAAAAATACATGAAATAGCCATTTATTGACAGATTAGTTTAATTTTGCAGTTCAGGCCAGAGCACATCCTCTGGACTCAACAACCTTTCCATTGAAAATTTCATAAAAGCAGTAAAGGTTTACATATTTAGTCAGAAAAAAGCATTACAGAAGCTATCATCCCAGCAGTAGCAGGTTACTAAAAACCAGAAGCACTGGTCTTCCTGTTGGAAAAAACCTATTAATTACTTAAGTAGTTTAACAGAAGATTTCATATAAGTGGGTCAAATATGGTTTTCATCTACATACACCTTCCTATGTGAAAAAGCAAACAAGTTTGTTGAAATGATCCCGGTTCTATGGATATGTTGGCAAAAGACACATAAGTTGTTTCCAAACAACATTACTCAATGTGATGGTAAGTTTGGACATTAAAATCAGAGTCAGTAATAAGAGTGGGTAATTATGGTCATTGCAGTTCCTAGTCTTGCACACACATTCCACCAAGGCGTGCAAGTTAGGATAACACATAGTAAAAAGCCCAAATGTTAAAAATAACCACCACAACTGGATGAAAGCTATAAGCAGGCACAGAAATCATATTTGTCATGTTAACAGTTTCAGTGCTATTAGCAGAGGACGGTTCTGGTCTACTCCTTTCCATCCATCCACCCTCTAATAAACAATCCTTCACATCACGAGGATTCATTAATCTGTTAAAAGTTCATACACTGTTATGCATTTATGGCATGTAGGTTGCTAATATATGGCAACTGCACGGGGAGCCTTATAGGCTGCTATCATTCAATACAGGTATCATTCAATATCTGTTTCTACTTCAAAAAATACTAAATTTTAGTCTTATTTTCTTGGGTTGTTAGCTTTGCTTCCTAAGGATATTAAGCTTAAGCAGCTTATTAACACATGCACACATGGATGGGTATAGAGTCCCCCTCACCTCCAATAGCTTTTGAACTTACCAGCTAGTTTCAAACAGGCTTTATAGAGCAGCAGAAATTAAGCTCAGTGCCCAGAAAGAGAGGGGGAAAGCAAAATTAGTACCTAGGAGAAAGGCTACAATTATTAGTTGCTAGAGAATCAGCTCAGGGGTGCATGACAAGATGCAAGTTCTACTTCTGTCTCCCTCTGTTATGACTGAGGATAAACTTGAGTGATGTGGTAAGTTCCTTATAGACAAACCCAGAGTTATTTAAAGCATGGATTCAAGACTTTTTTTTAATTTGTGGATCCTTGTACTTTTTCCAGTGGGAGTACAAATCTATTTAGGGCACTTAAGCCTGTTGGTAATTATCTTTTAAGGCCCCTCAGGAGTCTAAGGATCCTTTAAGACTGATGTACTACAAGTTGTGACATAACTCATCTCATGAAGACTTTTTTTTTTTTTTTGGTATCTGCAATTGGGCTAGAAGTTTCAGGAAACTCAAGGAAATTTGTGGTATTTCCTAACTGCTTGAACTAGATATATGGCTGAACAACCTCTTTAATCGTGTTTCAGCATTTCTGATCGCGGCTGCGACAGTAAAACTGGCAGCAGGAAGTAACCTTAGCTTTGATTCACATCCAGTACGATTTTTCAAAGAAGATTCAAGCCCACTTTTTAACAGGTATTTTTAATGAAAGCCCTTTCCTATATCTTGACCAGAAATGTCTAGTGCTCTGTTGTGGGATAGGTTACAGCAATGGCTTAGATCTTTGCAACCTCTCCCCCTCCTCTCTATCCCAAAAGGGTCTGGTAAACCTGTGCTTAAGACTTCACACTTCTATGCAGTAGCACACCCCTTCATACACAAAGCCCTAATGAGAGTTACTTCTTAAAAAGGTGAAAGTCCTACTTTGATTCTTTGTATTTTTTGCTAAGCCAAAACCAGGAGAATATACAGATTCTTTCAGGCAGCATTTCAAAAGACTTAACATTATTATTTGTTTGTCAGATGCTCTCACTTAGATTTGCTTATTAAGGTTCTTTTGAAAACAACATTTCAAATGAAGGTGCATCTATTAACTTTCAAAGGCATTACTTATCTGATAGCAGAATTGATACTTCAGTAATCAACCACTAGCACAGGGAATTAAAGAATCATAGAATCATAGAATGTTAGGAGTTGGAAGGGGCCTCTAGAGATCATCAAGTCCAACCCTCCTGCCAGAGCAGGACCATAGAATCTAGGGCAGGTTACACAGGAACGCATCCAGATGGGTCTTGAAAGTCTCCAGAGAAGGAGACTCCACAACCTCTCTGGGGAGCCCCTTCCAGTGCTCTGGAACCCTCACAGTAAAGAAGCTCCTCCTCATGTTGAGGTGGAACTTCCTGTGCTCTAGCTTACATCCATTGCCCCTTGTCCTATCACAGGGCACAAGAAATCCACAAGAACACAAGAAGAGTAGGACAAGGGACACATGACTTAGAATAATATAACACCCCTCTTGAACCTTCTCAGACTTCCCAAATTTGCATATTTTGGAAGAGCAAGACATTCAGAACTTTTGTTAGTATGACTAGCTCGTTTCACAGGGTCACAAGACTTAGGAAAACTTACCAGAAGGAACGTATTTTCAGTCCTCTTATAAAAAGATCAGCCAATCACTCATATTATCTTTCTGGGGGATTTTGTTTGCTTGGTTTTTTGTTTTGTTTTGTTTGTTTGTTTTCCTCATACACACACTCTTCTTTAGAGTATTATTTTCACTGGGTTTTGACTAATCCATTTTTGGTGTCTTTTTCAGGAAGTGGACAGCTGATTAGGAAGAAAATTGTAATTATGCTTTCTCTTGAAACAGGGAACTACAAACTGTTTTATAACAGCATGTTGACTAGTTACTCCTTCTTTATACATAAAAAAAAAAGCCCATCAACTCTGCACTGTATTGACAGGGTTCTGGCTCTCAGAGCCCTGAGGGCACCTATGGCCTTAATGGCCCTGGCCAGCCTCACCTGGGACCTCATATACTCAACCCCTGCCCATGGGGCTCCATTGCAGCTCAGGCATAGGGCTTCAGTCCTTGCTGGAGCTGTGCTGCTGGCATGCCTCTGCCTAGCCCCATCCTAGCTTGCTGACCTGGCTTCCCAAAAAGCCTCAGATGATTGCCGTAGGTAGCCTTATTTCCAGTCTTGTTTCTGCCCCTGTATGCTGGGGCACATGGTAATTCTTCTACCAACAGTCTAGGTAGATCCATCTTCAGTCTGATCTCCTGTTCCCAACTGGAATCTCCTGGACACATCCCAGGCTTGACTCATCATCTCACCTTGTTTAGGTCTGTCAATGAAGCCTGCCATTGTCACCAGGTACAATAACCCTGAGCTCTGGGGAAAGAGGGTCTTGCGTGGCCTGTGCTGGCATCACCCTTGGTAACCCCGATGTAGGGCAGCTCCTTATTAGGTTGCTCCAGTGCCTTAGGTAGAGACAAAAATACAAGAATTTGTGTTGTAACCTGAATAACAAGGTCATGTAGAATATACAAAGAGAAATCTCTTTCCCCTTGATCTACTTGCATGCTATGTATGAACAGTCCATCCTGCCTGGCCACAGATAGGCAGTGCTGTAGCAAGGCAAACACTATTCATTCCAAACATGTAAGAGAAGAGATCAAAGACTTGCTTCAAAACACTTAACTGCTGCTTTCAAAGGCTTACAGTCAGGAAACAGGAAATACTGCATGCAGAGAGGTAGGTAGGACACAGGCTGTGGAAGTTCAGACCAGAATTTCACCCACTGACTGCTATCACTGCTTACGGATAAATGAACTGTGACAAACCGAGATACACAGAAAGCCCACTGGAAAGTACCAGTGTACCTGGAACTAAGGGAACAGTAAAGTTTTTAGGAGGAGTAGGGAGGAGCTCATGTCTCAAAATATCTCGAGATAGTCAATTATTCATATGCACTAATGGAGACACTAAAAAGTAGTATTTCCAGTTTAGTATCAGCACATAATTAAGGTGCTGTGAAAAACTAGAAATCTGAAACAGCTGTCAGTCACATTGTGAAAGGCCAAGATTAAATACCCCTCTCACCCAGCAGTCTTAGTCTAGGGATAGCAATCATGAATCAGTTATTCAAAGCCCACAGAGGGCTTCTTCAGGAAACCACCCTTTAAAAGGGGCCAAGATAGTTTGGAAATAACTACAGACAAAACCACATGAACTATCTACCCACAAACAGATACTAATAATCTACAGACTATATATACACAGACAGCTCCCAGCCACACTGGGTGTGGGGCTGGGAGCATACATTCCTACTCTGTCTTCTCCAAATGAGCAACTAAGGATCTCACTAACATAGGAAATGGGGAGGAAGGAAATCTCCTCATACCTCATCACAAAGGACAAGTCCAAGAAAGGTAGTGGTTTAGTTACAGTCTTCTAAAGTCCTTGCCTGCCAAGTGGTCCTCTAGGGGTCCTCAGTGTGGCACATCTTAGAGCACTGTTAGGACTCCCCAGAGCTGGGCTGACCTCACAACAGGAAGGAAACAGGTAATTGTGCCAACAACAACAATTGTGTACAACCACACTCTATCAGGTGCGGATGACCTCATTTTCTGTAGAAGATGACATTTAGAAGAGAGCTGTGGTTTTTGGGTGGGGTAAGGAAGAAGGAGGTTACTTTTCAGGAGAAAAAAGCAACTAGAAAATAATCCTGGGAGGTATCCCTAGGAGGTTATACTAGATAGAAGTGTAACTAACTACCCTTTCTTCTTCTAGAAATACCTTTCTCCACCCTTAGCAACTGAACTAGGACTCCATATTGCCATTCTAAGTTAAATACGGGCCCTGTTGACTCTTGGGCGGCCAGGATTTAAGCCTCTTTGTTTTCATAAAGCAAAACATACATGCTTGCAAAAATCACTCTCTTCTGATTCATTTCCTCTGGCAATGTATTGTTAACTTGTTTAAACAAAATGTTCCGTTTTCTCCTCTTCCTCCCCCTCTCCTTCAGGGCCATTTTTTTCCCCCAGCTGGGAGAAAGTCTTAACTTTATTAATAAGCTGTTACTGTAGCTAATAGCCTAGAGGGAGAAAAGCCCCCTTGTGAACCCTGAAAATACTGTGTATTAGCTCTTGTAAAGTAGGCAAATGAAAGCAGGAACACATGTTATACATTAGAGGCTCAAATCTGCTGCAGCCTACTCTTGAATTAATTTCACTCCTGCTTCATCGGCTTCTCAAGTTCTCCAAACTTCAGCCATTAAATCTGGGTTTGTATCACTCAGTTTCTGAAGGTTTCTAGCTTTTTTCTAGGTGGACAGAAGGAGCTTCAGACTACACAAGCCCCACTCTCATCTGCTGGGATCTCTAGTATTTCAAGATAAGAGAGATTAGTCTTACAGACAGAGAGACAGACTTACAGACAGACTATAAAAAAAGCTAGTCAAACATAACCATATAACATTTATTCTCACAAGAAAAAAAAAAAAAACCAAAACCAAACAACAAAAACTCACAAAGGTTCTGTAGCCATGCATCTTCTGAAAGAAACCAATTATCTGAAAGCTAAGATCAGTTTTAAGGGAGTAACCTATAATATTCCTATGCTCCTTGTTGGACTCAATTACAAACTGCTGTGGGCAAAAGGGTAGAAAGCAGAAAAAAAAAAATCTGGCAGCAAATGTAGGATTTACTATCCTTTAAGTCAATAGAAGAAAAACATTTCAACTGCAACCTACTGCTTCCCAAGGACAAAACAGATACATTAAAAGTAGTAAAAAACTGTTTAGACCATACCTTTCAGCTAATCACTTCTAAAAGTCAGGTATGGGCTTTAACCCACTTTAGAAATGTTTTTTAACATCATGGCTGGTTTCCCCATAGCCTTGTCCTGTGCATCGTCTCTTGCTTACTGGAGTAAGGGATGGCTTGTCACCACACACATGCTAGGCCACATTAGCCTTAATATCTTGATGCTTTTAAAAAAAAATGGAAGATGATCTCACATATCACACCATCATCTTGGTGCAGAGCTGGACAAGCTTATGGTCTTCTTTCCACAAGACACTGTGATAACACATCAGGAAAAAAAGACCACCTAAAAAAAGGAGATTTGAGCCTTATTTCAAAAACAAAAAAAGAGGGGGGAAAAAACTTGGGTTCATAGATAACATTTGATTCATGTAAAAACATATTTGTTTATGCAACAATACTCCAAGAATTATCTTTTCATAACGAGCTCCAGCTACGTTTTACATTCAAAAAACCCCATGCTGTACTTCTTGTTGCCGAAAAGCTGAAATTCTACTCTATTGAAAAGCAATTTATTCATTATTACTACACACAAATACATATTATATTAATTATATTGAGTAGCTGGGTCAGTTAATTATTGCTCTTTCTAGCTGCCTCAAAGCTTTACTTGGGGCTAAACTGCAGATAATAGTTTATGCTTCAGATGCAATCATTCTTCCAGAATGATAGTAAGCACTAGCAGAGATTCAGATGGCCTAAGTGGTCTGTGCACAGTCTCAGAAGCTAATCTCACGTCTGTGAGGAAGGGGCAAGGGAGAAATACGAGTCAGCATTAGAGAGGTGGCATGCTCAAAATCTCTGGCTGATGAGATTCACAGAGCTCTTTAACGTGTGTTGGGGCAGTTACGTCATACACATGGTTCTGATTCCAGCAGTTTGCTTAATGCATCAAGAGCTGCAGTAGAGGAAAGGAGGCAGAAGAGAGAGCAAACTCCTCATAAGAGTGACCTTAGTTAATGCTGCAGCCAAATCTGTGAGGTATGGATCCAGAACATCTCCTCCCAGCATCCAGATCTAGAGCCTCAGTTACTGCCATTACAGAATGAGGGGCCAAACGGGCAATAGATACATAAAAGTTGAGCTTCAGCGTTGACCATCTCCCTCATGCACAAAACCTAATGTGCTCTCCCCTGTGTTCATCTCTCCTTGGTACAACGACAGTCCATCTAGCAGGAGAACTTAAGGAAGATCAGCAGAGATCTCCCCTTTCATGCCAGGGGAAACAATTCTTGCCTTTGGCATTTTCCCCATGCACATTAATTCACCTCACTTCACACTAGAAAATAAAAGAAGTGGAAAAAAAACCCCATCATCATTCAATAACAGCAACAACAATTCACCAGGGGAAACAACAAAGGCATGGGAACACAAGGAAGAAATGTTTACATATGCATAGGAACAGCCAAGAAAACCAACTAATTACAAGACAGAAAATAAGCAAATCCCACCCTGCCCTATTCACGCCCCACCTCGAGCTGCAAACCAGCCAGGACTTTGTTTCAACCTGGTGCAGATGCCAAAACTTCCTACTGGTGGCCATCCAGGCAGCCAGAGGCTTTTGCTCGCCCCAGGTGGAGGGAAAGCAGGCAGTTGCCTTGGGCAGCAGAATAGGATGGATGGTTAAAGTAGCCATGCCCTGCTCTTTGCTTTGCTTGTGGTCTGCCAGGCTCACTGCTGACAAGCGCTACAGAGGAAATAGTCTCAGTGCACAAGGCTATTCTTCCTGCGGTGGGGGTGACCAGCAGAAAAGGAAGGGCTATAACTGCCAGCCAGCAGGCTAACCTTCTACCCTAGCCACAGGACAGTATGGCCGTACTTCCCTCACACCTGCAAGCATGTGCACCATCCAAGTGCTGCCCTAAGCCTCATGGAAGGGGCAGCCAACTCACAGCCTGTCCCAAATTCCTCTAAAGGAATTTTGTTTCTGTCACTGAGAACCTTTTTTTCCTCATTGCTCCTTTCTATGGGCTCTACTCTACTCATTGCTCTACTCCACATTTATCAGTCTGTGTAGAGTAAGCACCTTGGATTTGGAGTGCACCACACAATGTGATACTGTCACAAGGCTATCACATAACACCTCCCTGCTGACAGCTGTTCAAGGGTGGTGCCAACAACTTTCTGCAACTGTCTTCTAGTAGCTTCCAATCCATAGCTGGTGACAACTTTACAAATAGACCCAGGAACTGATTCTGGTTGAACTAAAGCAAATCCCCAGCTGCTGTCAACTCATTTGAGCTGACTCCTACTACTGAAACCACCTCATCCAGGCTTTGACATTTCCCTCAGGCAGTCCCCAGCCTCATTACCCTGAATACTTTCACTGGGAAAGGCTAAAACACACCTAAACAGGTCATAAGCAGCAGACTGCCTGCTCACAACTAAACCACTGCCTCCACAGCGTGATGCAGAGACTCCAAGGATGAAAGCTTTGCTTCTGCAAAATAGAAATGCCAAGAGGGATGGAGAGGGAGCAGAAAGGGGCACAGAGAGCTAGAACACATTATAGGAACAGGCCTATACTAATGATGCAGGAAACATTCTACCTGTGCAATAGCCAGGAGTCATGTACCTGTGCCATAGTCAGCTCTTACCCAGGCCCACAAAAGGTGAGGGAAGGCAGAGGGAAAAACACACAAACAAAAAAAAACATTGCACCCCAAACCCCCATGCTTTTCTGTGTTCCACTTTCCTCTGGAAGCAGACAGCCATACACAGTGCGATGCAGGAGACCGGTCACATTTTATCTCCTTACTTTCAACACTAGAGTGTTAAGAATCAGCTCTCTCTTTCAGATGTGTGTTTCTTTTTCAGTCTGCAGTCATGTTCATGTTGCTGTTCCTACTTCTGAATGCACCTAGAGTCAGATCAGTTACTGGGGAGCACTGAGTTTTACCATAAAATATATGAAAGAGAAGAATGAATGCATACTGTCTTCAGGCTAACAGTGATTTCCCAGAAGGTATGCAGGGCCATTCAAAGTTACATACAAGATAAGACTGAGGAACAGAAGACTCATCTTGTTTCCTCTGCCTGAAGAAAGACAGCCAACTTCTATGGGCTTCTTCATTCTATGTACTTTTAATATCACTGGTGTTTCCACAAGGTATTAATACCAGTAAACACTAATCATTGCCTTTGCTGTTACTATTCAGATCATTAAAGACCATAAAGTAAGTGGTCTTTCTTCTGGCACCAGCACATACCCTATGCCTCTGAAGGAAGGTTGAAGACTTCTTCCTGTGCATTAGCTCCTTTGCAATGTGCAGACAGAACAGGAATTCCTTTCTGGTGAATGCTAGAAAGCAATAGGTTCCCTAATCAACAAGTTTAGCTCTCATCTCACCTTCTGCATTTTTAAGTGTTCTAGCACGTAGAGTGATCCCACAAAAAAAGAAACCAAACAAAAAACTCAAAAATAAAACCCCTAAGCAATTACCAGCATGACTCTTACAGTAAAGAGTTCCCATAGTTCCCAAGTTCCCATAAAGAGTCTCTTCTCAAAGTGAATGGCTGTAGAAGTGAAAATGAATAAAAGGAAATAGCGTGTAGACCGTGCCAGAGTAAGCCTAAAAGGCAAGCAAAGTTATTTTGAAAATAAAAAGCCTCCCCTGGGGCAAGATGATCCTAAGAAATACGTTCTCATTTTCTTCCCACTTTCCAAAAAGCTGTGTAACTCCAGCAGCCTCTTGTCCATCTATACAAGGAACCTAAGGAGCAACTATTATCAGAGCATTCAAGCACCTTATCATTTTAGTCAGCAACCATCTAAGGCAGGGAGTATCTCACTTTCAGACAGAAAACACAGAGAAATGCCAAATACAGAACACAAGCATTCAAAATCTACCTGTCCCCACCATAAGTCAGTCTGTGCTAAACATCTAGGCACAAGGGGAAAGCAGAGCCGTGACAGCTGTTCTGGAGATGTCAGTGGTGTTTAAAAAAGGCTTATGAAAGCCTCGTGTGAGGATTCATACCTACATGGCTTTCCATGAGCTTCGATTTTTGCAGAAGCCACCACTATTCACCAACTAGTGAGACCTCATGGCTTCACAATTGGCTTTTCCTCCACCCAGCTGTGCTCTAAAGTTGTTCTTGCTTGCACTAAGGGTAAAGAGATGGAGAGAAATACTCACTCAGGTCTCTAGAGTAAAAAGCCAGAGGCCTAAACATAGAACTACTCTTTTTCTTTGTGTTGGACTTTCATTGTTAGTGTCAAGAGTGCCTTTATGGATCAGCAAGGTGACTACCAAAACACACAAAGAGCTTTTTTTCTTGTGACTTTGATGCCATTCTCCCAAGTGTCTCTCTGATACAAATGCTAACTCATGCTTTGCTTGGTTCTTTTTAAATCCATGCACAGGAAGGATTTCTGTTGCCAAATTGTTATTTTAGTGGTTTCGTCAGAAAGCAAAAGCAGACTAAACCGAACAAATAACATTGGGATTTCAGGAGGAAACCTGGATAACCTGAACAATACCAATCACAACAAACATAGTTTAAAGAACACTATGTTTTGCATAGGATCTGTAGCTTGATGTTTCAAACACCTCTCTTTCACTTCCTCTTGACCTCTGTTTTTCATTCTTGAGTATATTTTCTTTCAAAAAGGAAACAAAATGATCCCAAGTGATCTCAACTCTCTTCTACATCCCCTCCCATTGTCCCTCCCCCACCATCTCCTGTGCCTCAGCTGCAGTAAGTTAACTGACTACAATTTAAAAAAAATCATAATCTAAGCAGGGAAGAAGTTTTGCTCATTTACAAGACTGTCAGAAGCAGTTCCATTACTTACAAGAGTTTAAACACCCCTCAGTCCTGGTGAGGTGGGAAGCCAGCAGTCCAAGTGGAATTGTTCCCATGATGCTCACCAGGAACAAGTTTTAATATTAAGACACATTTTAATAATCTTAAATGCTGACAGACTCTTTGATGAAACAGCTGCAGCACTCAGTTTATAGCAAGTTAAATAATAATCTAGCCCTGAAAGCTTACAGTGTAAGACCATTAGTAATCTCTTCAGCTCTCAAGTAACTTCACAGAATTTTAAAATACTTGTCAGGCATGAATGAATGAGGCATCACATCACCTTCCAAACTAAATTACTCAAATCACCATGATAACATACTGGCTTTTCCTGCCTGCATTTCACAGGCAAGTCAAACAATGTGCTTTCTCATCATTCTCCTCAGATACAACATCCACTCTTCCTTTAGCAACCAATGCATTTGAACCCAGCATAGATGCAGAAGCATACAGATATTTTGAATAAATGGGTTAAAAAAGTTTTTCCACCATTTACAAACTCAGCCATTGCAAGTTCCATACTTATTTTCCCCAGCGTCAGCAGGTGGGCTCCAAGGAAGTAATACTGCATGCTGGCCGTAAAGGTCAATCTATATTAGATGTTGTTAGAACAGAAGATATGCTCCAAAAAAGCAGGCTTCCCATCACCCCCACTCTCTGTGCTTTGGTCAATAACACAGAGAGTCTGAGAGCCCACAGAGAAGACTTCTTTCAAGTAAAACTAAACAGAACAATCAGCTCTATTTGCTAATGGATATTCAATCTTCTGGATGAAGGTAAGAGTAGCCCAAAATACATATACTGTAGACATCAGGTCCCAAGGAACAGTTATTTTGTGCTACAACTCAGTTCCTTGTTGGGCCACTCAATTTATTAATAGAGATATAGCCACAAATGAACTACTCCTGAGAAGAAGTAAGAAGTCTTTAAATTGGCATCTTAGCAGGGAAGTCAAAGCATTAGAATGGAGGTTTCAGTTTCTTCCTTTCACACAGCAATTTGCAGAGTAAAAAAAAGTTTGCTTGATTTCACACAGAGGCAGAACTGGTTGCTTAGGGCACCTGATGAAGTCATGGCTTTCTTAGCACTTTGAGAACTTCAGAAAACTAGCTAGAGAAATGCCTTTGAAGAAAAGGGCCTAGATCTATAAAGTCACACCTCCCCCAGCCTTGGCAAACTTCCTTCCTTCCTGCATTAAGGGCACCTGCATCTCAAGCAAATTTGGATCCTACATATAATGCTAAGAAGTCTTGAGCCATGTCTACTCAAAGGGTATTTATTGCTCTTGTATAGGACCTATGGCAAGTCACCCATGAGAAAAATTTAAGTGAAATGGAGCAGAGATGGCACACGCACTCTAACACCAGCCAGTGTCTAGCATCTATTCAATGGACAAATACACCTCTGCAGGTAACTGCATAAAGTACAAAGTAAGAGCAACTTCATATTCAGGAAAAATCATTCAATATCTTGTATCACAAGAGTTACCTAAGGCCTAACATACTTAAAGAGGAAACCTCAAAAGAAGCCAGCTTCACATCAGAAGTAGACTACAAAATCAGACCCAGGATCTCAGCTTTCTCACTCTGTCTAAAAGACAATGCTGTCTGGCCAAATATAAGAGAGGAAAAAAAATTTCTATCAGGAAGCATAAGTAGCTGTGATTGATACAGCAATGAGACTCAACGGCTTAATTTTGGCCAGTCAGCACCAAAGCAGTTGGTGGAACTGGAGCCCCAGTAATGTAGAGATCCAGCTGACAAAAATGGTGAGAAAGCCTAGAGCTAGAGCAAAATCGTGCACTGTGGGAAGTTTCTTGTACCTTAGCATTTAAGAGTGTGGCCATTTAAATGCTCTCTTGCACCACTGCTGAAGTTCAGTTGCATTAGAGGCCCTTCAGTTCAGTTGCTAATCTGATTTTGAAGGAAAGTCAGCTCTGTGGGAATAACAGCACAATTAGGAGGCACCGAAGATGCATGTTTTAAGGGCAAGGTTATTCTTCTCACTGGTAAATAATTTCGTCTTTGAGTGTCTGGCTGGTGTTGGAGTTGCAGTACCTGACCCTGTAATTTCAGTCGCTGGAAAAACTCTTCCTTGTGTTTAATGTCTGGGGGGATAAGGAGAAGTAAACTGATATTGGTTAAGTCTGGGTTTGTGTGTGGGGGTTTTTGTTTGTTTCTTACAGTGAGTTGCTTCCAATGACTACTGTTGTGAAAGCACAAATCAGTAGCATCAGGAGGTGAGCTGCAGAAGCCATTGAAATTTTGTGTGACCAATATTGCTTTGTCTCTCACATACCCTAATTTGGGTCTGTTGAGTAGCAGTCATGGTAGCAAGGGAGCAGACTCATCAGGACAGACGTGTTCTCTGGTCACCTTCCTGCATCCCTGCTCTTCTCCTGGTCCCTTTTTCAGCACATGCCATCAATCTTGGTGAAAGCAGGATTTCACTCAACAAGGCTTTCCAGAACAGACTTAACAGAGTCAACATAGCCAGTACAGGTCTGTTAGCCTGTAGGTTAGTTCTGACGATTTATAAAATAAATGTGATAGAAGAGCAGCTGGTTTTGTTGTTCTTTTCAAATGCACCAATCTGACCATGCAAAGAGAGAAAAAGAAACCAAGTGGATGCAGATAGGCATAGATCCTCCCTTCTTCGTTTCTTAACAAGTCCATTGGAAGTAGTCATCCAGTTATTTGCATTAGGACCCTCTTAATCACCACTTTGCTCTGAATATATCATGAGCCATTGTTTTCCTCATCTCTTTGGAACTAGTGCTGGGGGCTAGTTTTCCTAAAGTGACTGTAGAGAAGGATTTTACCTTCCTGGCTCAACTTCTGGCAAGCAAACTACTTGCAGCAGTGTGGTAGCCAGGTGAATACCAGTGTAAACTTTGGGTAGATAAGAAGTGAATTATACTGAATCCTAATTCAGCAAGAACTCAGAGTCCTCCCTTACTAGACTCAAGCTCTTCTTTCTGGGAGTAGTAGAGAGACAGTCAGAGTGTAAACAAGTCACACATTGTCACTGAAGATTAAAAACTGCTGCTTGTTTATTTTTAATTTTAATGAGTGGAAACTTAAAAAAAAAAAAAAGTATGTAAAATGTTAGCCTGAGGATCACAGAATTTGGACCATGATCTTTACCAGTTTCAGTGGCATGATTGACTACACATTGCAAAAAGACAACTATGTCATACAATGTAGCCCATTGCCATATGGAATTTCTAAACAAAGGAATGATTCAGGTGCTGAAGGCACTAAAGAGGCAAATAAAGTTCACTAGGTGGGGTTTTCTTAAATCCCTATTATGCTTCTTTTTCTGAAGGCAAAGAAAGTGTTTTCAAATAAGGAAACCTTAATCTCAGAAGGGATCTGGTTTCTTTAAACACATTTGGAAAAAATTTTCTACTTTGTAATACATAATCATAATTTTTCTTCCACTGAGCTATGTTGGAGGAGAACTTGTTTCTAGCCCTGTTCTTGAATTGCTTGCAGTTTGGCTTGGCCTCAGATATGACTTGTGACTTTGCTTTTTCCCTGGAGTTCCCTGCGGATGGGACCTGTTGCTATCACTGCCTTTGCTCTGCTCACAAAGTTCAGATCCTATATGTCTGTGCCTTGCAGCATGGAGAGTACGTGGTCCTGCGGTCACTCTCAGCTCTGCTTGCTCTCCCTGTATGGAGCAGGCCCCTTGGTCTGCTACCAGATGCTGTTCAGCTCACTACCTTGCCCTCTTCTTCGTCAAGGAGTTTTCATGCTGTTTCTTTCTTCTTGTATGACCAAGATGTCATACAGTGGAGCAGCAGGTTTTTCACTGGTAATATTACGGCAAAATAGTTAGCAGAAGGGCTGGTCATCTCGAGAGGTTACAGCAAAGAATTCAGAATTTATTTCTGTTATTCATAACACTGTATTCATACCAAACTAAATTCTTCATTTTCCTGGTCCTTCACTCTTACTGTCTTTTGGTAGGAGTAATACTGCTTATCTACTAGTTGGCTCATCACAAAGCTTAAATATATTTTACATTCTTCCAAGGTTTCTAGATTAAATGAAACATTGCCATTGTGAAAATAACTATTTATACCTGCTGTAGTACCATCACACAGTCAAATTGCTATTATTATACACAAACACCAGGGTATATTCACATCTGATGTCTATAGAGTGTTCAGGATGTGTAGAAATGCCTGGGGTTAGGCTGACACTGAATACTTGCAACACCCTGCTCAATGTTCTTGAAGTCCCAGGACATTCAGCAAAGCAGTAATACCTGGAGGCAACTTTTGATGGCTTGCTGACAAGGAGAAGGCTTAAGAGTTTCAGGAGGCTTTTTCTCTTTTTATATTTCTTGTTTGTTTGCTTGTTTAATAAGTATGCAAGGAACAGAAAAACAAGGTGAGAGAATATTGTATTCACCTAGAAATGCACAATAGCTACAAAGCAACTCCAAGATAAGACTGCTGTTGTCCCAGCTCAGGTGATGGCTTGAAACTTGAATCAGTGACATTTTGTACCACACCAGTGCTGTTGACTCAACAGAACCTAAGATGAATCCTCCATATGTCATTCAGACTACATGCCCCTTGACTCCGGAGCAAAACCTGCCTGATCTGTGCCTGAAGGATGCAATGCTGAAGTGTACAGTTTGCTGCTACTACCAGTTAACTGACAATACCATCCCCATCACTGACTGGAGACTGTTTCCACTGTATCATTATTAACCTTTATAGGTTTTGCCAGTGCCTAGAAGGCTTAACAGAGTTGCAGAGACAATGTGCTAGGCAAAGTCTCAGTAGAGAGATGCATCTGTCTCCAGGAGTCAAAGGGCCATACCTCTCGGAGCAGGGCAAAGAATAAAAGAATAATATGCAAGTCCTCTCACTTTCTGCCCTGGGCCCTATCCATCAGAATGCAGTATCTCCCCCGAACTCAAATGAAAACCCAAGGTGACTAGCTTTATCTCCCTTTATTTAACATGGAAAGTGCTAAGGTCATCAAAGTCCAAACTGCTACAATCACAGAAGATACTTTTTTAGCCAAGCTTGTCCTACAACATATGCAGTAGGTAAAAATGCTCCTTTGCATTCCAGCATGGAAAAGACAGAAAGTCACAAATATAAAAGGAAATAGGGTGTAGTAAATTGCTACATTTCTAAAACCTAATTTTTACGATTTTGCTTCCAGCCCTGGAGAACTGCCAGGTTGCTTTACTGTGCAGCTTTTTCCTCGGTGTTTTGCTTTCCTATTACCAGGTGCTAAACTGGCTAGGCTTCATGCTTGCCACTCACGCAACAATCCTGGATCTCTGAAGTAATAATACATGCATTCAGATGTTGCACAAATAACCAGGACATGTTTGCCAGTTATACTCTGCTCATCTATTGTTAACAAACCATGCAATTTCCTGTAATAAATTCAAACACATTTATCTTGTAATTTTACAGGTATAAATGTAATTAAACCAGGGAAACATAGTAGTAATTACCAGGTAGATACCAAAGACACTGCGTTGATCCTAAATGCTTCTGTATGACACTAATCATGTCACATGGTATTTGTATTTCTTTGATACTTTCCTTAATATCTTTGAGAACAGCCATTACATCATTAACTGGGGCCTTCAATTTAAATTGACTTTCCAGCTTGCAAGGCTTACATGGGACAGAGATGTGACAATTTCATACCTAGATAACAATGCAAATATGAGACTAAGCTATGAATAACAATTGTAGTTGCTCACACCAAAGTAGTTTCATGTTAAATTGCACTGCTTGGTGAGTTTTTTTGAGATAGTGGAGATTCCTATGCCCTGCATCGACTCCCTAACAGAAAACATCATTTGCCAAACTTCCTGATTGCCACAGTGGGGAAGAAAACAATAAATATTTTCTTTACTAAGGCCATTGCATGGCACAGGACAAGCTGTGGGGTACTGCGCCCAGGTAGGCAGGAAGAACAGTGAACAAACAGCAAAAAAGGATGAGAAGAGACAAGTACAGCAAGGAGGACAAGTTCAAAACATGTGGGACCTCTGAAAATAATTCACCTGGATGTCCCTTCATTTTCTAATACAGTATGAGGCTGAGGCTAGCATGATTTTGTGGGTGTCCCTGTACTTCCTGAAGACATAGAACAGTTCAGTAAATAATAGTTTTTAAAGTTCACAGAAGCACTCATGTTTTACAGGGAAAAATAAGGACCTGTCAAACATATCCAAAGGTACTGTAGTAACTGAAAGATGGTATATTTAGATTAGATATTAGGAAGAAATTCTTTACTGTGAGGGTGGTGAGACACTGGAACAGGTTGCCCAGAGAAATTGTGGTTGCTGCCTCCCTGGGAGAAGCCAGGTTGGATGGGGCTTTGAGCTACCTGGTCTAGTGGGAGGTGTCCCTGCCCATGGCAGGAGGCTTGGAACTAGATGAACTTTACGGTCCTTTCCAACACAAACCATTCTGATTCTATGATATGTCTTCCTAATATGCAAAGGCAAAAGGTTGGAGTTGTTAGGTCATGTACACCTATCAATAGAGGAAGGACAGAAGGTGAAAGCCTAGTGCATCAAAAAGTTATTGCTCATGCAAACGGACACACGACAGCAGCAGTTTTGTTCAAGTGTTAACAGAAGCTCTGCTGGCTTTTCATCTCCCTGCGGCTCATTACCACTTCTTCTGCTAATATAGCAAGTTATATTTAATTGATTTTCATCAAAGTTTGCTGATCAGGTTCTATACTTTCAAGCTGGCAGCAAACCTGGAGTATGGATTTGTCACAATCGTAAGCAAGGCTGGGTTATTTTGAATAAACACAGGCTCCCCTGATAAAAGGCCAATTTGTTATTGGAATATGAGAAATGTAGTTATGGGTAGTAAATGCCAGCACACTAAAAGCTTGGAGGCTCCTAAGAACTCTATAATGATTCAGCTTCCCTATCCTAGGAGCCTAACCAAAGCAAAAGAGAGAAAGACACTGGATGGTATTTGCATTTCAGAAGTATTTACATTTAATTTAATCATATTTGTAATGCATTCAGTGAATAAGCTGCAGTGAATTTCAACAAACTCTTTATACCTAAGCAAACCTGAGCTCCTGAAGGGGCTGCCAACTGGAGTTAAAGACCCAAGCAAAGCAGACATTTACCTGAGGCAGCAGACTGCTGGGGCCATGGCATGGTCCTGATGCCCACTGCTTGCATGGCCAGGCTGCTGCCTGATGCTGCACAAAGCGAAAGAGGGCTCCATGTGTAAGGGGCAGCTGTAACTGCTGTCTGGGAAGAGTCAGAGGATGGCAATTTCCTCTCCAGGAGGGGCAGCCACCCTCTCATGCTCCCAGGGTAAGAAGGAAAAGCAAACCTGGCTTTCAGAGTCCTCCTCTGTCTCTGTACCCCATGGTGGCTTTGCTGGCCCCTCTCCCAGACCATGGCCTCTTGCCACTCAGGCAGCAGAATTCACTGCTACCTGAGCAGCCAAATAGGAGGATGTCTCTTTAAAGGTCAAGCACCCTCGTGCTGGCATAAGTGCTGTTTGCATAGCCATGTAAATAAGATTGAGCCTATAGAGTCAGTGAAGAGAGCATGAGGCCCAGGCTCTGGTTGCTCTGTGGACAGCCAGACAGCCAGCTGGTTTTTAAGGACAGCAGATGCCATGACACCATAGCTGATGCAGGGTCTGGGGCAAGGGCAGAAATGGGGCTCTTTCACAAGCCAGTGTTTCTCTCAAGCACTGAGTGTTGCTGCCCTGACATCTGTGACTTCAGTGCTACTGCAAGCATGGGCAACTCACAAGGAGCTGATGCCACTGCCTCATGTATTTGCAAAGATATTGCAAATATCTGCAAAACTGACCCTTAAGCAGCAAGGTCTGGGTATCACATTTCACTTAAGCTTTCAAAAGATACTTCAGCTGATACATAGATGTCACCAATGAATTGCATCCCGAGACAGCAGCATATCAGTACCAAAATCTTGGTCTAGCAACTTCATTCCTCCAAAGGAACCCCAAACCCAAAGACATGGAGAAGCAGCTTTTATTCTTGACTAGGTGTAGCTATGAGCATTAGAACATGATGACAAATCTAAATCCTGATGAGAAATTGCCAGAGGACCATAAAGCTGCCAAAATACAGTAGGCAGTCTTTCACATAATTTCAAGTCTTCCTTTCTCAAAGCCCAATCTGATTGACCGATTAAAGTGTTTAATTCTCTGAGAAAGAGTCTATCATTAACTGTAATTTGTTTTAGTCTCACTGGTCCTTTCATGGTTGCCTCTGATGAAAGAACCATTATGTATGGTCTCAATCTCCATATTATAACGTGGAATTTTTGATCATTTGCTATAAATAGGAACTGATTCATAAGGAGAATAATGAATTCATTGCCAGTCCTTTAACAACTACTTAATGACTGTCAAGATACATTAAACATCCCTAGCCCCACACTGGGTCCTGAGTTTATTCTTGGCTAACATATCTGACTGCATTTTGCATTCAGTGCTAAGTGAAAAATAGTCTCAGTGACTATGATTAAATTTTAGAGTGCTTTATTTCATGATAAATATTGACACTGATTATTATAAATGCCTTCCAAAAGAGGTGAACATGTTAACTAGATAATCTATCATCATTAAAATGAAGGCAGAAAAACAAACAAACCCACCCAAAAAACCCAACCCAGTCTAGCATATCGTATTTTCACCATGCTCACCCAGTTATTCTCACCTGGAAGAGTTTGTCACTGTGCTATGCCCTGGACGAGTTAAAGGCACTTTTAAAGCTGTACTACTTGCTAGCCAATTAGCAAGACAGTATAAATTAATTTGTATCTTTACTTTTATCAAACCACACTTTCATGCCATGTCCATGCATCAGTGTTATTACCAAAGTGTATCAACCACCACATTTAACTTCAGAATACAGTAGACATTGCTTGAGAGTTGCAGACCACATGCCCTGCTCTTGCCCTGGCTCTCCTTGCAGAATCAGCTCCAAAGATCGAGCCTAAGGTCTGAGAGGACACACAAGCTCCTTAATCTTCTGTGCTATCCAGGTGCTCTCTTAAGGCAGGTTCATGGGTCCCCAGGGAAAGGTGCTACAAAGGTGTCAAAAAAAAAAGCCTAAGATCTGGCCATCGCAACAGAGAGAGACAATGGGACAGGAAAAATATTGTCGAAGTTTGTGTGTTGCTTACAGCAGTATTCATTTCCAGCTCTTGCACCTACAAGACCCGAGGAGGAGTATCTGTAATGCTACAAGAACGTAAATCCATAGTATTTATTTTAAAAGAAAACTGAGTAAAGCTAGGCAATATGTTCTATAGGGAATGGCTATGATGTACAGTTATGCCACAGAACATTAGCCTGCATAATGTATATCTGTACTGAGAACAACCTGGAGGGTTCTCTGTGATTATTTATGAATTCAGCACGAGACATCATTATATATACATACATACAGTTTATATATCTAGTTATCACGCTATTCAATAGCATGTTGCCAGGGAGTGCAGGGAAGATGGATGACTACAGTCCAGATTACAGTCTCTCAATACACCTTGAGGATTACTAGGTTGCTACCTTTTCTTTTTCCTTTCTCTGATCACTTTAAGTAGGCCAAGAAAGCACAGAAGAATTATAAAGTTTGTGGATACCTTCAAAGATATTTCCTACACGAAAAGGGAACACACCCAAACCTTAGAGTCTAGACCAAGTAGGAAGTTAGAGCTAGCTAAAGAAGCCATCCTCAGAAAGATGATAGTGACAATTTTCTGAAGGAGCTAAGGGACTTAGACACGAGCTACTGAAAGGAGTTTGGTATTTTCTAGTGACTGTTGCAGCCAGACAAATGCTCCAGGAAACTTTGCTTGGACCATTCCTATCTTTTCTCACAGGAGCAATGCCAGCACTACCTGACCTGCCTCCTATCTGCTCATGTTCAAACAGGGCACCCTGAACCCACCTCTGACCTGTGTATCCTTTGCTGGAAGCCTACCAGTTGCCCAATTCCTAACAACATGCTGTGGAACCTGGTTCCTCACATTTATTCTAGGGTGCCACCTCAACAGGTAATAACAGCATCAGTTCTGGGCAAAGATGAACATCTGTTTGTGACTTCCATATACTCATGCTAATCCCTGCAATACATTTTGCACTATGGTACCTAGTTTCCCACTGATCTGATCAATGTCAAATTACACTTATCCTTGGAATTTTTAATGACATTCATCCATGACATTTGAACATGATACTTGAACACTTGAAGCCTTACTTCACTTAGTTCTTCAATAAATCCCAAAGAGATGGAAATAACAAGCCTTGTAACATGGAGAAAATATATATACCAATTACCAAGAAAATAAAGTCTTTAGTCAATATTCCTGAGGCAAAAGCAATAAAAATATATATATTACCTTGTATACATTGAATTATATATGATAAGGAGCTGACACAGCTTGCTGGCAAGTAACACTGAAAACATATACATTAAGAACTACTGTCTCAGTTTATTGAAGCATAGTAAATGAACACTATTTGCTAAATTGGAGAATATCACATTCAATATATGGTCATTTCTAGCTATAACAGGGCCCATATCCTACAAAAGCTGCTTGCATATAATGGCAGTACAAATAGGAAGAAAAGATTGGAAATCAGATTATTTAAATCCTTATTCAAATGAGGCTGAGGAAGCCACAGTAATAAATCATCTCAAAGCGCAAAATACACTTCTATGGAAAATCTGGAGTAGGTAAAGAAGAAGCATATAGTGTGAAAATAGACTCTTCCTGGTGCCCCCAAAGCAGAAATTTATACAACAGACAGATAGGGTCTAAGGTTTACACAGCTACTGAAGCATGATGTATTCCTATTAATCATAGCATGGCTTAGGTTGGAAAGGACCCTAGAGATCATCTAATTCAACCTCCCTGCCATGGGCAAGGACACCTCTCAACTAGACTAGGTTGCTCAAGGCCTTGTCCAACCTGATCTTGAACACCTCCAGGGAAGGGGTGTCCACAACCTCTCTGGGCAATCTATTCCAGAGTCTTGTCACCCTCATACTGAAGAACTTCTTCCTAAGATCTAGTCTAAACCTACTCTCCTTCAATTTAAAAACATTTCCTCTTGTCCTGTCACTGGGCACTCTTGTGAAAAGTCCCTCTCCAGCCTTCCTGTAGGTTCCCTTAGGTATTGGAAGCCAGTTATAAGGTCACCCTGGAGTCTTCTCTTCTCCAGGCTGAACAATCCCAGTGCTCTCAGCCTATCCTCATAGCCAAGATGCTCCAGCCCCTGGATCACCTTTGTGGCCCTTCTCTGGACTCGTTCCAACAGATCTATGTCCCTATTATGGTGGGGACGCCAGAACTGGATGCAGTATTTGAGGTGGGGTCTCACAAGAGCAGAGTAAAGGGAGAGAATCACCTCCCTCAATCTGCTGGCAACACTCCTCCTGATGCATCTCAGGATACGGTTGGCCCTCTGGGCTGCATGAGTGTGCTGCCAGATCATGTTGAACTTATCAATCAACACCCCCAAGTCCTTCTCTTCAAGGCTGCTCTCAACCAACTCTGTATCCAGTTTGTATTTGTGCCTGGGATTGGCCTGACCCAGATGCAGGACCTTGCACTTTGACTTGTTGAACCTCATGCAGTTTGCACTGGCCCATTTCTCAAGCCTGTCAAGGTCCCTCTGGATGGCATCTCTTCCCTCGAGTCCACCACACCACACAGCTTAGCGTTGTCAGCAAGCTTGCTGTGGGTGCACTCAATGCCACCATTCATGTCGTTGAAAAAGATGTTAAACAGCACCAGACCCAGAAGAGACTCCTGAGGAACTCCACTTGTCACTGGTCTCCACCTGGACTTCGAGTTGTCGATCACAACTCTTTTGAGTGTGACCTTCTAGTCCAATTGCTGTTTTAAATGTCCAGTGATTGTTGGTGTTAACAAAGATTCTGATTGCTAAGTGCCATTTATCTGACAGGGGGATATGTAGGCTTCAGCAACATGATTTACATTTCCCTCTCCTTTGCATTCCTTTTTAAAGGAACTGTTCAGTAGCAGAAGAAAAAGATACATGACCCTAAGTAATATTCCTCACAATCACAATGCCTCAGTCTGCAACAGAAGCTTTCCAGAGGATGCTTAAATTCAGGGCAGATCTCTATTCCAAGAATAAAGACTGTTCCCAATATTGGAGCTGTCCTGGGAGCACTGATGAATGTCTTTCTTTCTGCAGGGGGGTGGGAATGGAGAACAGACTCAGTGGATTTCAGGGAACAGGATTCTTCTGAGTTCTGCCAGCAGCCTACTGCAGCACCCAGGGCAAATAACTTCATTTGTCTGAGCCTCAGATGCCTTAATGATATGATAGAGATAAGAATTAGAACTGCCTGAAAGCTTATGAAGCAAAAAAGAAGCCTTTTGGGTAGAACAGATGCTGTTTGCCAGAAAATTCCTATTTTCGTATAAATGTTTTGGATAAAAAATCACTGAAGCCAGCTTTTTTTTTCTTTCCTCACTTTTGACAATGAAAATCCAAAGTTTTTCAATGAAGTCCAGGGGAAAAATAAAAGCTACTTTTCTTCCTTAAAAATTTATTTTAGTTCTGTGAAGAAATGACAACAGTAAGAAAGTAAATATTTGACAAGCCTTATCTATCTTACTCATCATAGAAAAATACTAAAAGGCAGCATATAAGAGCCAAATACTGTTACAGATTACTCTTTCTTGACAGTACAGTTATGCTCAAGTCATAGTCAGGCTGACAGCATCCTGACTTTCACAGGTCAGGCTGGTCACACTTGTGGAGACAAGGTCAAGTTGTGTTGAAAGCACATTAAAGCCCCATGCTGAACCATTTTGCTCCCACTTAGACAGACAAGATTAAACTGAGCTGTATCAAGGTTAAATCACTATTTTGTTTGAGCCAGTGACTCAGACATCAAATAAAATGGAGATGGAGAATTGATGGTACCTAAAATCTCTTTCTTGTGATGATCAGGGAAAACATGCCAGACCCCTGCTTATTAAATCCTCGTTTGAACACAGTTGTTGCTAGCTTCAGTTTCAGGCACAGTGAAGGCTCTGAAGAGAGCGAGGAACCTCATGCTGTTCTTAACGGACCAGTAAAAACAGACAAACATAATCATGTTTTAAACAGGTTTCCTATTCCAACACAGAAAGTAGCCTTACTGAATGAAATATCACAGCAATGGCTACAACAAGAGCATACAGTGTTTGCATGTTTAGACACATAGCAGTGCTGAACACCTATTAACAGCATTGGGAAGGAGACACATTTATTTCATAGCACTTTCCCAAAACAGTTTTAATGGACATGGTGGTTAGATGTTCTTCCCCCTCAGGGATTTCATTTGGATTGCCCAGGGTAAATGATTCTGATAATGTTGCCTCTGCTTTGCGTGACTTGTAATAGAGCTATTATTTCAAATGGACTTTGCAAGTAACAGTGAAGATGAGATCCCATCAAACAAACATCTGCTGTAAGCCTTGGGGATGCTAACTGGAAATGCTGTCAGAGGCATTGTTTGAATAGGCAGTCAAGAAAATACCGATTTTTATGAATGTCATTTTAGAATGAGGTTGTAATTGATAATCATTGTTATCTAATATCTTGGAAATGAAGCAGGTGAACCCAGCTGTATACACTGCTTTGGACATGTTCATAATGTCTCTTTCAAAACAGATCTTGCTGGGCTACTTTCCTCGGGCTGTCAGAAAATAATCTGAAGCATCCTAAATGCAGTTAATTGCTCTAAACTGTGACTAGGCACATAAAAGAAACAAAAGGTATTTCTCTTTCCCAGTAGAAATCAGCTACGGGAATTATTCATGTGGAGGAGAAAAAAATGTTGGTTAATTTGACATAAATCAGTTCCTTCTGGTGTTTGCAAAACAGGGCAAGATCATAACATATGAACAGACTGAAATTACAGCTGAATAAATTCATAGACTTGTTTTCAGTCATTTTAGAATGAGGTTGTAATGTCTAAAAGCAATCAACTGATGGTTTTGGTCCACGTCTGTCTAATCACTGCTTCAATTGATGCATCTCCTAAAAATACTTGAAATTGAAAGCGTCATATGTTAACGATATCTCTTCTGCCATTAGATAATATCCAATCAGTGATTATGGGCTGCAGTGAAGCTTCTTAATTCAATGAGGACATGCCACCTATCTTTCCCATTTTGCTGACTGAAGATCCAGCTGCTTCTGGTTCGTATCAATACACTTCAAAGACTGGCAAGTATAGCTATAAAGCTGAAAATAGGAACACTCTGCATCTCACATCAGTCACCCTTTTGTAGTACAAGAATTTTAGAAAGTTCTTGAATGGGACAGAAAAACGGAATGGGATTTATAAGCAGTAGACACTGATAATCATTGTTATCTATTTTCTCCAAGTAACAAAAAATGACACCATCATTGGTGGATGGGTTGACTTTTGGGCTGCTTTGCCTTCAAAAGAATTATCCTAATCAGGAAGACTGCTGCATCAGTCTGCGAGCCAAAACCTGCCCGCAGAGTGGCTTAGGATTTGATCCATGGAGACAAACAGTTCAGCTCTTTTTTCTCCCTCTGTGTCATGGCTTCTCCTGTGAGGCTATGTTCATTCTAAAGCTTAAAATAATAAAGTACATGGGAAAATCAAATCAGAGACAGCATATTCACCTTGACTGATACTGGGATTTGTGTTTTTCTGGATGTGAAAGGTTGTAACACATATCACATCAAAGCTCAGGCAATCATTTTTGTAACCAGAGTGTTCATACTCTATGGATCCCACTGGTGGGACTGCATAAAGATGAGTTAGTACATGTAGGTGTCAAAATGACCATACAGCAAAATCAACTTACAATTCAGTAAGCCTGCTTTGAGGATAAAGAATGTTATTAACTATGAAATGTTCTAAAGAGGTGTCTGACCACTGACTTCCAAGAGCTGAGAACTGTTTCAACCATAGTAGATGCAAGACAGCTCTGCATACTGTGTTAACTCAAGGTAGTTTGTTTCAGCCACTGCTATTTTTAGACATCTGTAAATAGGGTTATTTGAGACAGTGACCATGATTACTTTATGCATTTACTCAGGGTTTGTGCAGTATGCTGAGCTCCATTGGTACATGTGCTCCTAAGTCGCTGAGGCTCATCCATGAATCTCCACCACAGAATATTTGTATTGGTAGATAAATTCATGTACAATGAATGCAAGCCTGAAGGCCTGCACCAATCAATTTTTGTCAGGTCTCTGAAGGCAATGCCAGCCATGACTGCCCCTGCCCGGTCTCCCCCAGGGCTCCTGTCACCCTGCCCCAAGCCCAGCACCACATTTAAGCCCAACCCGGGGCCATCAGTCCCTTCCCCAGTGACACTGAAGAAGGGCCACCAGCCCACACTGCCCCTGGCAGTTTTATGCTGTTTTGATGCTCTCAAAAGGAGAGCACACAATATGGTGGGCAGTACTCCACACCACGCTCTTCAACATAGGGACCACAGGAGGCACAGCACTGGAGAGCAAAAGGGCAGTATTGATGCTTCTTCTACTTATCAGAGAAAAGGTGCTCCTCTAGATCAAATTTTAAGTACAAGAAGCTGCTCTGATTTATAGCACACTCACCCAGCTGCTATCAGCTTTTCTAGGGTACAGGTTTTTGGTCTACAGTGTGCCCAGGTCATTCTCACTCTTTCTCCCAGCCCTCCTATGATGACTGTGCTGCGAGGAAGCTGCGTGGAAAGCTTTCTGGTGGGGATATCCTCTCAGATCCTCCCAACCTCCTTTCTGCTATGAACAAGACCAAAAGGGCTGCAGTCTAGCATAAGGTACTTTATCTGACTTGTCTCTAGTAAATACCACAGTCCCAACAGCAAATTCTTGCAGAGAACTATTTATGGTCAGTTCATAGCCTGAAGAATAAGTGCCATTACATTACAGAATTCAAGTACTTATGAATTACAAAGCTGAAGAAATTGTGCTCTGCTTTCAGGGAGATCACAAGAAAAAAGAAGCTGCCTTCATCACATGGCCTTTATTTGCACACTCTTGCAAGAAGGAAGAAGCAAAAGCAACCCCAGCACTGCCCCCAGAGATCTGCTGCAGGGTCTGCCAGGTCAGCAGAGCCCGTAGGGCCCCCAGAACCTGCCCAGGAGCCTTACACTTCCCAGAATTTGATTCTTCCTAGACCAGCTTCAGTCACTTCTGTGCCTGTTGTTTGCCTCTTGTAGCTGTTTTTCTTTCTTCTGCTCCTGCTGAGTGTGGGTTTACTACTAGGAGCAATAGTACCAAGCAAGGAATGTAGTCCAGCACTTTATTGCATTGTGCGTGTCTGTGCACACAGATGTACGTCAGACCGATCTCCCTTTTATTTGCATTGGTTTCCCATGATGGGAATTCAGGATATGGTTTGGGTAGGACTACCCTACATTTGTCTTCATTTCTTGGATGTGGCCAGATTTTCTAGCCAGAAGTTTTATCTGATAGGTTAAATGGGGGGTTCAGACATATTCCTAGGATCTTTTCACTTTTCCAGGAACTGAGTCAGAATAGTATTCCTGTTTCTGTCCAGAAACTATGCATGTACAGATGCATGTACAGATACACTCTATAACACATTCTCAGGGGGTCCAGCACATCTTGATTGCATCAGAATTACCATGGTATGTACAATTCTCTGTGAAATGGATGTGCAGTGCCTTCAGCATCTCATGCTGGCATGCAGCTACAACATGCTGGACCCTTCACATTTGTGCAGCTCAACAGAAACGGTTATTAATGCATACTTATATAGAAAATACCAGAAAACAAGATGATCGCTCCCAAATAAAGTGGAATATATTCAGAATATATTAAAACCTATCTGAATGCAAATGACAGGTATGGATCTATACTTCCCTTTAAGTCTAGGGCTTTTTTTGTACAGCGGGTATTTGTCTAGCACATTGGCACTCAGAGGCCTAACAGGACCTACAAGTCTTTGTCTCAAGGACTGAGTGGCATACAGAAATATGGGAGAAACCAGCATGTGAAGTGAAAAAATCTATACTTGTGCTGGAAACAGATGAGTTCTCAGTACTAGGGCAACCAAATATGAAACTGGTATTTTCTGAATCGGATAGGAGGGTTAAAGCTGCTTTAGCTCTGCCTGCTTCCTTGTATGCTATTTACAACAAAGTCCCTCCATGCTAGGCTCAGGTATTCCCTAGGTGCATGATGGTGATCAGTCCCTGCCTAGATGCCACATGTGTAATCTAGGTCTGCTAGCCACTACAGTTTTCCTCCATCCAGCCATATCTGGAGCCTTTACATGGAATCATACGAAGCTTCATATGCTCATATGAGCCTTTGCTCAAATGAGATTTTTCCTCAATTATTAAATGTTCTTCCCTTTTCCCCTCCATCTTTGATTCTTTTCTATGTTTATGCTCTAGAAAGATTTTCAGAGGTCTTGTATGAGGATTACAAAGGCAGTAAACAGATTATGGAAATGCAGCTTTTTAATGAACCCAGCTGTGGTGAACCGACCGCATGATTTTTTCTGCCTTATTAAAACAGTGAGCAAAGAACTCGATTTCCCATAAATCTATTCGGCATAAATCCTCCAGGAAACCGGAACCGAGATAACGCCAGCCATAAATATCGAAAAAGTAAACAAACTCTCTCTTTTCCGCCTCACTGCACAAAGGGAGCACATCGCTCCTGCTGAGTGAACCCCCCCCCCCTCCCTCCGCCACTGCCGGAGAGGAGCGAGGAGGAGGGGGGGGAAACTGAACTGAGCTGTCAGCGCAGCCCCCTGAAGAAGCCAAGCAGCCAGAGAGGGGGGAAACTGAACTGAGCTGTCAGCGCAGCCCCCTGAAGAAACTAAGCAGTTAGAAAGAAGGAAGCAGCTGCCGCGGAGAGCCGCCGGACAGAACTGCTGACTCCCACTGCTCTAGGAATCCGGGGGAGAGAAAGAAGCCGTGAGCTGCCGCCGGCCGTAAGGTGCGCAATCGCTGCCACCGCCGTGAGCCGCCGCCACGAGCCAAAACTGAAAGAATCCAGAAAAAAAGCTGCAAGCTGCAGCAAGAAGAAGAAATTGCAACAAGAGGCCATTGGAAGCCGCGTGCTACAGAAAGCCACGCCGCAGAAGGCCACGTTGCCAGAAAAAGTTGCTCCAAGCTGGGAGCACCATATTGAAGAAGAAGTGGTGCCGAAGAAACTGCACCGAAAGCTGCACTGCCAGAAAAGACGTGCTGCCAGGAAAAGCCACTCCAAGCTGCAAGAGAAGGAGAGAGAGAAAAGCTACAAGCTGCTGACGTCACTGGAAACAGTCCAGGTCTGCCGGTCGGGCATCGTCGCCGTTCCACGGAGACCATCATCAAACGCCGAAAGGACACACGCACGCACACACACGCACCATCCACACATACAGGTCGTATTTTGACATAATTAAGTCCTTATTTGCCCTTATCTCTCGGTGGGTGAGAGAGGGAGTGAATGGGTGGGCGTGGTGTTCTTTAATATTGTAATATTTCCATAGAGTAGATAAGGTTTTATTTGAATATGTTTAGTAATAAACTTGTTAGATACTCATTTCGGTCTCCGTGTCTGCTTGCGAGCCTGGTGGGGAGATGTCCCAATTTACCCTCAACCCTTCTCCCTTTGGGAGGTGGTCGGACCGCTGCATGCCCGACCGCGACACCAGCACAATACAAATTAGGATTGTTTATAAATTTATTCCCTTATTGGTTATTACTGTGTGTATGCTGATACACTTTTAGGTCTCTAAATAAACTGAGAGGGCCAAAGGTAACTGAAATATTTTAATTGGCACGTTAGGAATGCACTTGCCAAAGAAGACATCATGTGTACAATGCTACTAATAAGCAAAGTTTGTCTTCTTATTGAAAGAATCTCTTGGAAAAGGGATGAAATTGTGCAGAAGGACACAGGACTTCTGCAGGTCTAATTTATCTGTCTGTGAAAAGAGGAGTTTTTCTGATGATGACTCTCTCATTTCTTCAGGTTTTAAACTGTTAAAAGCAAAGGAATGCTTTCTCAACTATCCCAGCAGAGTAAGATTCTGAGCTTGATACCTCAAAATGTTCACCTAGTGTTGATTAAGAATAATATTGTTTAAAATTTCTCCCTTTCTCTTTTGGAAAATCTACTGTATATATTCACTTAATAGTGAATCTAACTAACCATAAAAATTCTCCATCCTACCATAAAGAAGTCCAAAGAACACAAAACTGGGTATTTTATTTCAGGCTCTTCTACTTTTGTATCTGCAGCACCTGCAATGTTCAGGAAGGATGTTGGTGTCCAGACTCATCAAATGGTATAGCAGATGCTCAGGTAGAAGAATCTATGCAGTTCCTCTGGCTTCAGGCATTTCTGTATCTTTCAGACAGGTATAAAAACAGACAGAGGGAATTAAAATAAATTGCTTTATCAATGGAATGAATATATGCTCGGGCATTTGATTGCTCAGCAGAAGTGGCTGGTCAGTTATTCTGCAGCAGTATTTATATTGCTAAGAATGTCAATAACTAGGTGCAGAGTAGTGCAATATGTTTTTGCTAATGAAATGACAAAAGGACAGAATTATTTTTAGATTGTGAATAAGTGTGAGAAAGTGAGTTCTAAAACTCTTCAGAGGGAAAAAAAAAAAAAAAATCTATCATTTTCAGGTTTACCAGAAAAGCCATTCTCCTATCTCCTGATAAAAAAATCATAGAATCATTCAGGTTGGAAAAGACCTCCAGGATCATCTAGTCCAACCTTCTATGAACATCTCCCTAACCCCTAGACCATGTCTCAAAGCATCACATCTACCAGTTTTTTTAAGGCCTCCAGGGATGATGATTCCACCACCTCCCTGGGCAGCCTGTTCCAATGGCTAATCACTTTTCCAGTAAAGAACTTCTTCCTGATATCCAATCTGAACCTCCCCTGGCACAACTTGAGGCCATTACCTCTTGTCCTGTCATTAGTTACCTGGGAGAAGAGACCAGCACCAGCCTCATAACAACCTTCTTTTAGTTAGTTGTAGAGAGCAATGAGGTCTCCCATCAGCCTCTTCTTCTCTAGACTAAAGAATCCCAGTTCCCTCAGGCACTCCTCATACGACATACTCTCAAGACCCCTCACCAGCTTTGTTGCCCTTCTCTGCACCCGTTCCAGCACCTCAATGTCCTTCTTGTACTGAGGTGACCAAAACTGGACACAGTGCTCAAGGTGCAGTCTCGCAAGTGTCAAGTACAGGGGCACAATCACCTCCCTACTCCTGCTGGTCACACAGTTTCTGATACAGGCCAGGATGCTGTTAGCCTTCTTGGCCACCTGGACACACTGCTGGCTCATGTTCAGGTATAAATGTCCGGCCAAGCAAGTGATAACCTCTGACTTCTTTGAAAATGCCGTGATTCCTTCAAAAGACCACTAGGAGAACAGGCTGAATGACTAACTGGTAGATTGTGCCCTCTGGAAAATACTGAAGGCAGGATAGGTTGTACTGAATAGAGATGTTGGGATCTATGTAGAAACAGCTTTTCCTCCCTCCAACATCAAAACAGGCTCCTTCCCCACATCTGATGCTCAGGGGAGGAAAGGAATTATGAGAAACCATCCTTTTCAGCTTTTTCCCCCTTGAAATCTGAGCCGATTTTGAAGTGTATGTCTATGTTTTCCCTTTTTTTCCTCTCTGCCTCCTGTTCCCAAGGGTACAGGTGTTAGCACAGAGGCAGCCGCAGAAACCCACACCGCCCTGACCTAGGAAAACATTTTGGGTTGGGACGGTCAAAATCTGTAATCCCTCTGTGGACACCCTGCCTTGGAGACTGCTGCTCTTTTTTAACATGCTCTCTGTGAGAGGCAGCAACCGGTCTGCAGATAAGGCTTACAGATGAATGTAATTGTGTGCATTCCTCTGCTTTGTAGTCTTGCAGCTTATGCTGTCTCATTTCACTGCGGTGTGAAGGAGCAGAAGGTGTTCCTAGATGAGACTGGAGATGGTACTGCACACACATCAAGGATGACCTGATACAGGTATTGAGGGTCAGATACAGTTTCTCAATACAAATATATATATCCATATATATATATCACACACACCTATATGTATACTATAAATATCTCTTCCCTTGTCAAGGAGCTTAAGGTTTTACATAACAATTCAGCAATAATAACATTAAAATATACTACAATTCAGGCTATTAGAAAGGATGACTGTGACATTTCCACTCCTGCAGATTTTCCAACCAGAAGAAACCTTGCTGAGGACTGCAAGGCAGGCTGTCCAGTGGCATTTTTAGCACGCCTTTCCCCCCTCAACTGAGACAGACACCTCAAATGAGGAACCCACTGGTCACAAATTGGCTTAGGGTCTCTTTCTGCTCTAACCACCAGTGACTGGGGTGCAGTTGAGCAGGAGGAGACTCTTACCACACCCTGCAGACATTACTTAATACTTACTTTCTTTCTGGAAGCTCCTACAAGTTAAATCTTCCTGATGCCAGGAACTCGCAGCTGAACATCAGCATAGCAATAACCATGTACACTCCATCCCCATGGCTAACTCAGGCAGATTTGTTGTTGGTTGCTATAGGCAACTAGTTCTTCTTGATGGTTTCCATGAGCTTTCCAGCAGCAGGGTGGGGCCTGGGCTACTGTGTTTCCAGAGCTCTGTAGACCCAGAGAAGCAGTAGGAGAAAAACAGGGAAACTGCAAGACCATAAAGGTCCCTGCCTTAATCATTCAGACTTCTGCTTATGAGTGCCTTGTAACCACAATAGCATAGGTAGGCAGAGATTCTGTGTGGGAGTTTGTAAGTGATACTTACGCACCATGTAAAATAAAGTAAAACAAAACAAGTTTGTAAAGCTCTTTCAAATCCATTAATATCAAACCTCTTCTCTTTTCACATTCTCATACTGGTAAGACAAATATTTCTTTAAATATTTATCAGAAGAAAAGCAAAACAGTATGAAAGACATTTGCACAAAACTTGTTTATCAGTCCTGGGCATGCAAGCCTATCTATCAGCCCTTCTGTGACTCTTGGCATAGTGTTCTTCACCTAGCTCTCATACTTCAGATGATATGAAAGGATTTCAATGTGCACATGAAACATTTTTCTCCAGATATTTTCTAACAGCATTTTTCTTTAACATGCTTATTTTAAGGTCTGCTTTACATCATATAGTCTCTTTGTATTCTGTGCAGATGAAAAGTACATGCATTTCCACTCCTCTCTCATTATAATGCTACTTTTTGAAGAAAAGCATCTCATGTGTTCTAAAAAAAAATGCTGTTTTAAAAGTTTTTTAAAAGACAGTTAATGACTCATTGGGAAATAGCGGACAAAATATTTTTTCCAGATTTGCCTTAAACCCATTCAATCTTAGATCTTTCTGCCAAAAGGGTGCAAACCAATTCTTGAAGGTGGGGCTGGCTGTTCCATTGTTAAGATTGCTTAAGTACATTTACCAAACATTAGATATTTTAGCTAAAATTTCCATGCTGAATATTTACCTAAACCTGAATTACATAGGAAACTCTTAGCCAGAAGTTTCTTTTATCTCCAAGACCAGGGCTAAGGTATATTTTGCCTTGTCAAATTATTCTGGTAATCTTTCTTAGCAAGGCTTTGAAAAAGGAACATAAAATTTGCCTTTGTTAAAGCCTGTCCTAATTTAAGCACATTACAAGGCTTTGAAAAACTGCAGGCACCATCTGACCTGATCCAGAGACTGCATCTCTCTGACCAGCTGAGCTTGTTGAGGGACTCTGGGCTAACAAAATGGGGACATCCCTGCCCTGCTCATTCTCCTGGCCAGGTTGTCACAGCCCCCTCCACATATCACTTCTCACTCTTATCAGGCCCCTCTCTGGGCTCCCCTACCTAAGCTCACTAATCCCACAAAAAGTGGCTGGATTAGCTTTCTTGCCAGTGATCAGAGGTAGGTCTGAGGGATACAAGTGCTGAAGAAAGATAAATGGTAGCAGCAGGCCCTTGGGAAGAGAAGGCAAGGAGATGTCACACTTGCTAGCAGTGAGCTGTTAGATCAGGATATCTGCATTTGTAAAACTCAGAATCAATAAAGCTTCACAACTTGGTTTTCCAAAGATTTACTAAAGGTCATCTGCACTACACACCTGGCATCCTAGTGGCAAGCAGGACTTTCACTTTAGTTGCAGTTCTGGCTCCTCTACCCTGTGGAAGGGACACCAAAGCAAAGAGCAGGCACTCCTTCCTTCCCGCTTTTTCAGGATTTCTCTCCTCCTCAACATACCCTATGAAGAAGGAAGCTACCAGAACTGTACAGCAGTGTGAGAAGTAAGATGAGGAACAAGAGAAGGAGATTAGACTGTGAGACAATACCTAAGGCAGAGGATAGAGACTTGCAATTTAGAGAGGTGCCTAGGGTAGCAAAAGGGGAGCTGGACATGACATGGACATCAAGATGTGGAACCGGTGTCTGGCTGTCAAAGAGAATGAGATTTAAGGAGAAGAAAGATGCTGAGACCAGAGGAGAAGTTGAGGAAAGGTCAGTAGTGATGAACATTGATGGCCTAGGGAGGGGGGCTATGCCAGCACTGATTATGTGGGGGAAAAAGATGGCTAGCTGAGTGAAGAGAACTGGGGTGGGGAAGAGACGGGACTAGGTGAATGTATGTACTGCACACACTAATTCCATTGCCATTCCTGCAGATATATCAAACCTACCTTAAACGTAGCTGCTGAGTGTAGCTGTGGCCCCTGGTGATGGGAGGCCACAACCCACCCAAGATAATGGGTGAATGCACAGGCAGCACTTCACTGAGTAGCATCCCAAGAATGAAAAGAAGAGGCTGGAAAGACCATGCTCCAAAAAGACAGCTAGAAGACTGCGCCCACTAAAGCCCAGACTGTGCCTTGTCTGGAGCCTGAGAAGGGAATGAGGAGTCCACTGTTTTTCTGCTGTCAGCAAATACCCGCTCCAAAGTGCATCATGCCTCTCCAGTGGTAAGTTCATAGTAATTCTTGGCATTCCATAAGCCCAAATGGCAGAAATACTTGAGCAGAAGAGAGGGTCTCCCTCCTTCTACTCTCGATCACTCTGGACAGCCACACGATGCTCTGTTAACAAGACTTAGAGTGGCAGGGGAAATGCTAATCCAGTGTAAAAACAGGTGCTTGAAATTCAGAAAGCTCCAGTTCTCAATATAGATAATCTTCATGTTCTCTGTTTCATATTGTTAACATTCTCAGATATTTAACCTCAGAGAAGTCTGTTTTCCCTAGCTGTGACAATTAACAACTTCTTTATAATGCCACAATGTATATGTAGGGTTGTCTTTCTGCCCACCAAACCAGACAATGAACATGGCAGCCACTCCATTTAATAATGTCCTCAGTTACAGCTTTATTTAGAGGAACCAAACAAACAAAAAAACACCCTAAACACAAAAACAGAGAGACCCAAACCATTAGACAACCAAATCAGGCTCTTCAGGTCAGGCACTGCCAAACCTTGGCGAGTTTAGGGCTGAAGGATAAAGCTGACCCAATATATAGAAGAACCTTGACTTTTTTTGAGCACAGTCTCCAGGCTGGATGTAGTTTAAACACCTAAACAATAGCCCCCTCACTTATTTCCCAATCCTTGTGTGCCACTGTGTTTCAGAGAAGGCCTTGCTGCATCCCCAAGTCCCTAAAATCCTGTTAATGTCTTGGTACCAGGTGTTACTGCAGTGTGTAAGGATGGTGACAGTAGCCCTGTTATAGTCAAACTGTTCATGGTGGAGTTGAAAATCTGACCTGTGATTTTCAGTTCCCATTGTACCCAGTTGGGACATATTAAAGTTTTGAAAAGAATTTTTGGCGTTCTGTCTCATTGCATCAAACAGATGGTTCTCACTTTCAACTGCTGCTTTTTATAGTTTTAAAGACTATTTCTCTTACAACCATATCAAGCACAGATTTTTCACTCCAAAGCCCCTTGGCCAGCAACTCCTGTTACCTGTCAGGCATCATCAAAGCTAATGCCTTCAGTTGTTGCCCTGGACTGCCTCCCTTCATCATATAGCCATTGTGCCGGTTCAGCAATCATCATTTTATGTGGCCATCAGTTGCCTGATCACACAGGCCAACACTGAACTCAGCAACAGCACCTCAGAAGGCTTCTTTCAGACAGTCCTGCCATAGGTTCCTGTGGGCCCAGCTCCTCCACTGCCCACTGTGGTGCCAGCATCACTTGCTAGACACAACAGACAGAGATGGCTCCTCAGTGGCCCTTCACATAGAAGGACACCACCAAGAGAGCTCAGCAAGATGCAACCAGCCCCAACAGAAGCCACACCCAATAGGAAGCTCTTCCAAGTGATCACCTCCTGGTTAATATAATCCTGGCCTTGCCCACCACCCCAACCATGACCACCTGGGTGAGGGCAGAACCACAAAGACACAGGTGGGCCAGGTTCTGCCTCTGGACCATGAAGCCAATAGGAAAACCAAAACATTCTGCTAGGTTGTGACTCATTCACAGGTCAACTCTAACTCAAGGCCCACAGCTTGGGCCCCGGCACTTCAATAGCTCATCAAATCCTTCCTTCACGTTTTTCTCAGCAGCCCGTTGAATGATCAGTGTGCCATCCAAAGCCTTTTTCTTGTGTCTTTTTAGCTAATATGCTGTAGTGATAATATGCAGCATAGCATTTCACTGCATAATTTCAAAACTAGATGCATTAATCTTTTCCCCAGTCACAGCTCAGAAAGCTTCTCTGAATGGCTGATTAGTTAGTCAAGAAGTTTATTATAAGACAAACAACATATCAAGGTAAAAGTTATAAACACAAAGCAAATAGTCACTTATGGCCATTGTTCTTTCTGGTATCAAGAGTAATACAACCTTTAAAGCTGTGTTTGATGGCCTGTTCCCAGCTCTTTCTGCTCTCCTCAGGCTGTCATTCTTGTAGGATTCAATAGAGAGTAGAGATGAGTTCAAATTTGTTAGAACAGAGTATGTCCCAGAAGTAAGCATGGATCTGGATCTTAAGTTTGTCTATGTCTATGTCTATGTATATATTTTATAAAGTTATATTTGGTGGTCCTGGACAGACTGCTTCCCCATTTTTTTCTATGGTACTCAGCAGGAAACAAGCAGGGGACGTAGGCCAAGACTATCCCACCATATTTCAATATGAAAATATGTTTTTAATATTTGACTTATAATGCATAAAGGACCAACATAGGCATGTAATATCAGGAAAAAAAAATGTGTCATTACCAACACCAAACATTCAATAATTGTAAGCTAGAGCTCAAAAAAATAATGAAATTGGCTTTCAAATAAAAATTTTACATACTAAACATTTACAGTGGATGTTTTTCAGCTTTTGATTATTGTTTGAATGATGCCAGGACAAAGGGCTGTAAAGAAAACAATAAATATTTTGAGATATGTCAAAGTTACAGTTTTTAACCTGCAATCTGTGTGTTCAAATGGTGTTTTTAAGGGGTCTGCAGAGGGTAACTAAGAAAAGCAAAACTGTTTTCTGCAGTATTAAATCACTATGCAGGAATTGATACTTCCACTGGAAAAAAAGTTTTAAAGTTCTGCAAATTGTAAGAGGTTGCAAAAAACGTTTCTGGTGATTCTGACCCAAGCTTTCAATTATTTAAGTGATGTGAGGGCCCCAGTTCTACTGAAGTTAACTGGGATTTGTTCTAAATCCCACAGGTACTTTGGAAAGTTCAAACCGGAGTTTCCAGATGAGTGGTTCCAACTGTGTACAATGTGTAGGGCTCTAATTTTTTTTTTTTCCTAGTGGAGGGTGTAAATCCCTGTGTATAGAATTTAAGCCTATGCATAGCAAGCTAGGATTTTTTAATTACCTTCTGCAGACCTCTTCCTGATAGTCTGCAAGCCTTAGCATTTCTAATTATACATGCTGCTTCAGCTTTTAGTGACTTGCTCCTGTCCCTCAGCTAATATTTCTGGAAGGGATTTCAGTGATCTTTTTTGGTTTGGGAGTAGTTAGCTAAACTGTCAAGGAAATGATGAATGGAATCTGCACCCATGTATTACCACAAAGATGCCTTGCAGACATTTCCTCAGATTTTAAGGCATCTGGCTTGGACATTCTTACGTCACCAAATACAGTAGAAGAATAGTAATGATTAGCAGTTGTGTAACAGTATACTTCTCCAAGGCCTTTTTGCTAGGATGTTTATAAAGCTCTGCTGGAAGTAAAACAATAATTCACAGATGGGAAAGTTAAGGAAGAGGTGAAGTTGAAGTTTCCTTTTTAAACCACAAATCCATTTCAAGTCAGAGCCCAAACATAATTCAGATTCTGTGCTAAGATCAAAACTTCACAATGAAGGCAATTTTTTTTTTAAATTAGGAAAAGAGATTTTAGTTTCAAAGCCCCAAAGATTTCTTGACAATAACACTGAAAAGAACACATTCAGTTCCTCTGAAAGCTATCTTACAATTCAGAAACTGTAAGTATTAATTTTCCAGTGTCTTTCTCACATGAAAAGTTGTTAAACACCAGAAAACGAGCATGTGAAACAATTAGGCTCATCCTTAAAAAACAAACTTGTGCAAAAGGAAATCAAGGAATTCCTGAATACAAATGGTTTCTTGGTGTTCTTTTTCAGCTGCCTAAGACATCCTTTCAAGGAAACATCCACAGGAAAGGCAAGGTTGCTCACACTCTGAGTCAGGGTCTGTCACTGGGTTGCTGCTGGCCAGCTGCCCGAATCCTGGCTCCCTGCTTCTCCTACTTCTAGGTGAGGCAGGAGAAGGCTGTGTGTTATTCATGCTATAGGATGATGGAGCCTAGAGCACATCTCGTAGGAAAATATCTCCTCTGGCCTCTGGGACATGCCTTTCCCACTCCATGGTATTCCAGCTCTCAGTTCTCAGTAAGGACTCCCTGTGAGTGTGGGAAAAGCACATAATATTGGAGCTTCCCAGACCATCTCAGCGGTTGAAAGAGAATGTCTGGGGAAAAGGTATGTGTGCCAAGTGTGCCTGTTAGGAGCCAAAGATCTGGGAATGATTTGTGGTCTCAAAACAGTGGACAACAGGTAGGGCACTTAATGCTGAACTTTGAGGGTGTTGTTTTAAATTTTTTTAGGACTGGCTTAGAATTGCAATAATTAACAAAATAATTTCAGCTTAAAGCATGTTTTCTTCACATTCCCTATTTCAGCCCCCTCCTTCAAGCCTAATTTGGCATTCACATAAGGGAAATCATTGTACAGATTACCCAGCCATAACAGAAACTCAGCCTTCACAGTGATACCGTCCCCTCCAGCTTCCAGCTCCCAGCCCCAGCCCAGCAAGATGCTGGCAGGAACTTCTTCACTTACACAATCTTCCTGATACAGAGGCCAAGTTCAAGCTGAGATCAACTTCCAGGGCCTCTCATGCTGTTGTCTCATATCATCAGCCTTTGCTCTTTCCTCCTCACTCTTAGTCCTATGACTAAATTTTCCCTTATGGTTGTCTCTATCTAGGTCCTTCCCATATTGCTGCAGCAACCTCTGCAATTCATCATTGATTCCAACTGGGATTTTTTCCCCCTTGTCTTTCTACTTAACAGCTCTACTCTCCGAGTTTTTTACTGAAAGCAGTGGGCCTTCAGGGATAATCCCAGCGCACTGAGCAAGGCTGAAGGACCAGCCTTCCTCCAGCTCACGTCTTTCACCTTGCCTCTTTGCTGCTGCTGCTGTTTTCTGGCCTGTTGTTCCTCTAGTGCTTGGTACATTGAAGAAGCTCACTCTCCAGCCAAGTTATTAGCCTCAACAGCTTATCTTCACACTGATAGAGTTTGTGTAAGCTTCAGGTTTGACTTCTGAAATTGTTGCTCACACATTTTCTTTGCTGACATCACACAGTCTGGGAACACAGCCATGCCCCCTCCACCTCAGCCACCGTGATCCAGGCACCTTTATATTCCCACCAGCTCATTTTAACTGCAAACATCTACTAAGAGATAACTTATGAAGGGGTTATTTACATGGAAGGCCCTCTTTGAATCTCTTGACAGGCTAGATACTTGATGGGGCATCCACACTTACTTTTTGCACATTGCCATTGTAAAAAGCTCTTTAGTACAGGAGCTTTTGCTTTTCATATGGCTGGACAGTATTTAGCACATGCTAAGTTAAGTTAGCAGCCACTTCTGTGGTGTGTTGCAATGCTACCTAGTAAATAAGGTTTGATGTATTTTCTTTTCACCCTGTAGGCTTCACTGCTGTGTCTCTCCATGCTACCTTCCCAAACAGTTATTGCCACTGCACTGCACCCCTTTTCCTTGATGAACCAGCAGTTCATTAATGCAGCTGTCTCACCATATGCTGTTATCAGCTTGACTCATCACAGCAAGACCTCTAAAGCCTCCCTGGAATTTCTGGCAGATATTATCTCTTCCTAGATATAATATGCTACCTTTGAATAAAGTCGTATGTGCCTAACTTTAATGACCCAGGAAAATGTAATTTTTAATTGATGGTATCCTTTTAAAAGAATTTAATCAAAGGTACGTCTTATGTAAATTGCACAGTGTATTATAGTTACATCTACCTTGAAATGACTGAACGATCTCACTTCAGATTATAGGAGATTTACATTTTTTATAGATACAACATAGAGAGTAACAGTTCCAATCTTCTCTTTTCACCCCTTCGTACACCATAAGGGGTGTTTGGGTTCACATCCCCTCTCTGGGCTATTTTGCTGCTACATAGTTGAAAAATGTAATTTTGGAGTTATGCAGTCTAAATTCACTTAGCCGTTGCACAAACAGCACTGCCCATTTAAGGGCCCTAAAACTGCCCTCAGTCACAGTGTGGGGCCCATGTGAGTCCCGTTTCCGGCACTGTTTGGCTCTGAGCGTGTTACAGGTTGCAGGAAATATGTAACATATCCCATGCCATGTATTGATGCAAATTTGTCCATCAGTAAGGGGTATAATGGTGTTTGAGGAACGTACGATTCATTTGTCAGGTTTGTTTTGTTTGCTGGAGTCTAAGGAGTTTAATTTTTCATACCCTTCATTAAAAGAGAGCACAGGGAGGAGAAATTATGAGTAAGCAGAGCCATAATATATTACACATGTGTGGGGTTTTCTCTGGGGACTCTAGGCAGAAATTATTTGGCCGGAGTTGTGTGACACTTGCACTAGTTTCCTGTGTCATGGCTGTTAAACAGAGGGATTTCTCTGTTACGCAGAGGTAAGGTCACAAAGGGTGCATGCACGAGGCAGGTGCGAAGGGTACCTGATTGAATACTCTCTCAACAGCTTTGAAGACTAATGGTGGTCTGGGGGATTTCTGTGTCTAAACAAATTAGGAAGATGGAAACATATAAATTCACTCAGCAGAAAGCACAGGGTTTTGCTGACACTCCAGGAATTTTCATGATACTGAGTGAAAAACATTTCCCTGACATCCCAGATGATATCCTGCATTAGTCTGTCGTGTAACAAAACAACTCATCACGTGCTTGGGCACTGCAAAACCCTGAAGAGTAGAGAAAGTGAAATTGGGCCCTTCATTTCCTGAAGGCCAACGTGATAATAGTATACTGTCTTAGCCCTCAGATATGAGGCCTATCAAGTGTCACACATTGAACACGGGAATCACAGAACAGTCCACTACTTCACATCTCTCAGTCTTTTGGCTACACCATAGGTCCCTGGCATCTCATCTTCTTTGGGACCATACCAGGCATAGCTGCCCCAGAGGCCATGAATCAGGGGAATACCTGGGGCAATGAACCACAGGACACCTGCCAAGGCTTCACAAGGACAACCACCCTGCTCTGAGGCATGCTCCTTGGTTGTAGTCTATCTGTGCAGGCATCTCCCATGAGACAATCAATAGCAGCACCCTTTCACCCACTTGGAAAGCAAATACTGTCCATAAGAAAACAAATTTAAAAGGAGTACTTGCTCAGATATGCAACCAGCCCTTTCTTTCAGTGGAGGTCCATAGTACCACACAGAAAATAAGGCTCTTCTGAGAATTCTTTATACTCTATTCTCTTGGAATGGAAGAGATGGCAGGATAGTCCTGAGGATGCTGGGTGTTGTGGGTATCTACAAATTGCTTGTGCTGGGCAAGGTGGAAAGGTAAAAAAAGAAAATCAAAATGATTCTCAAAGTTTCATTGTAGCATTTCTGAAATACAGAATTGATTTTTCAAAGTGAAGTTTGGTTTTGTAATTTTTTTCAAGATTATTATTCCTTTGAGGTTTGCAAACACTTAATACTGGAAGAGAGAAAAACACTCCTCATTTGTCTCAAAATTATTTAGATTCTTGTTTTCATGGTGAGTGTCTTTGGCATAGCTTATGAAAGCTGAAATATTAACACAGTGCTAGACAAAAGTGGGTGTACAACTTTGCCAAACTTTCCCCAAAAGTTTGGTGTGAAACAGGGGTGGGAACATTGTTTTAGGAAGAGCAATGCCTTTGGATGAAAAAAAAAAAAGCCCTCCGAAAACAAAAGTATTTTCATAGCAGGGCATAACTGGAAAATAACTAACGGGATCATCTTCATAACCCTCTCACTATTTAGAAACAAAACTCTGTCTAAACCAGATTTCCTTATAGTCAGCCTACCTCTCGCTACATGTTTCAAGTAACAAGGCTCTATTATTGCTTTCTTTCATTTTATGTCTGACAGGAACTATTCTTGCTTGCCCAAAGTGCCACTGATTTCAACGCCAGCCAGTGTAGGGGAAACTGAGATGGAGCAGACCCCCAGCTCCTATAATTAGAGGCAGCCAAGAAGGTACTGATTAACAGGAAAGACTTGAGGGATGTTTGTCAGAAAATACCTATTAGTCAATTAAAAAATGTATGTTTCAACACAACTTCTGCCAGTGCTCTTCTGGTGTAGCCTAAAGAGGGCAAGAAGCCCAACGGTGGGGATTCAGAGCAAGGTTAAACTGTCCTTGCTCACAGTGCAGAAGTAAAATGGAGCACCGGCCCCTTGATGCTCCTCTCACAGACATGAGACAGCCCACTTGCTTGGCAGAGAAATGAAGGCAGGCTGAGGTGAGAGGGAACTAATTGCACCCATGTAGACAGATAGGCAGAATAAAAAAGACCTCAGCTGGCATTCCTGCTCTGAAACAAAAAGAGCATGCAGTTTTAATCTGCCTTCCTCTTGTCCTTTTTTGAGCAATGGGGGTGCACATCCCAGTATTCATATGTTACGTGTTTCACTAGTCTGTAGGAGAAGAAATGTGTTGACATTTCTAAAATATTTACTGGACCATCTGGAAAACCATTTCCCACCTGAATCTAGGCAAGAGCATCTTTTGAATTGGGTTATCTGCATAGCATCTCAGAGAGATGCCCGGATGAACTGTTAATCTAAGTGCAAAGGGCTTGTTACTTAAAAGCAGTAAGTACTTACAGCACAGATAAACAGAATACTTACAACAGCTTGACTCTTCCTTTGTTTCTCTCTTTAATTGAAAGGCTGGCTCATTAGTTGAGAAACCCTTTTCTGCTACAATACCTAAAAAAAAGTCAATTTTATTCAAGACTTTCTGTTTTTCAGCTTTCCTTATTATGATGATCCTTATAACTCCGCCATCTGTGAGTACAGCTTGTAAAAAAAATTAGAAGTGACCAAGAACAAAAGATCACTCCATCTTTTTATTTAGGTGTGACACAAACTGAGTGACATGAAAAAGCAAACAGCAGAAGTCAGGGACAGGTCAGAAAAACACAGAGCTTAGAGGTCACTTGCCATTGCATGAAAGAATAAAAATTGGCCTACATAAATTTACTGTGTGTTTCCTACTTGGCACACTGTTTGCCTTTACTTACTGACCAGAACCTTGAAGGTAGCTTGGAGCACTGATTTTAGATCAATGAAGAAGAATACATCCAGTATTGATCCGGTTAGTGTCAGAGGGCTGTGCTTGCATCACTTAAACCTCCCACGTGATAGAATGTTAGGGAGACAG
>VZZY01004567.1:310-11078 GCA_013400335.1 Eurystomus gularis
ACAAAGATCACTGCACTAACTACATGGTAATGTGGGATTAAGGTGTAACTTGACATGCAGAATTTCAAATGGGATACTAGGTACAAAGTTTCCAGTAAGCTTGCTTAGATAAGGGCAATGCAGTGAGGGAAGCAAAATGAAAGAAAACCTCACTTGGACAAGCCTTCTTTCTTTCAAGGCTCATGAGAAGAAATCACCCTGCTGTGAAACACTGACACAGGACATTACCACTGCATTTCTCAAAATCCCTTGAGGGAAATCCTGAAAATGTTTGCCTTGCTTGAAATCTACTTTGTAGCATTTAATGCTTATACCATCTCCAGCATATAATTATCACAGTAGTGAGTGTTTATGGAAAGAAAAGACTAAAAGGAGAAAATAGAGGGGGGGGAAAATGGGACTCAACTACACAGTTTTTAAAGCCTATTTGTTGGCTTTAAAATGAGGTCCAATTATCAGCATACAATTATTTATTTAAACAGTAAATGCAATTCTTCCCTTAGTATGTCTATTAAGACATTCAGACAGCTACCAAAGTTAAAGACACCAAAAAAAAAAATTTAACAACTTTCTTCTTTCCTTTGTGGAGAAAAGCTTTTTCTAGACAAGAAAATTTATCTTACTGATTCCAAAAGCTTCCATTAATTTCTTGTTTTGTCTGAGCCTAGGGCAGGTAAAAGACATTACACCATTATGAAAGTAGGGGAAAACCACCTTGGGCAAAACCCAAGACAAACCCCACCCTTCATGTCTCCTACTACGTCTCACTCCCTCTGCCCTGCCCAAGCAGGAATAAAGACAAAGTTATTCAGATCCAGTACTACTCCCTGCTGGCTTCATGCCTTTTGTCCTCCTGCACCTTTTCCTACCACTCCCTTCATACACACTTCTCTCTCCAGCCCTTAATTACAACTCTTGCTCTGCTTTTCTTTCCCTTATGTTCTTGTTTTCCTCTCCCTTTTGTTGCCATCTCCTGAAAGTCAGTCTTAGTTTCTTAAACTCCTGTAATTTCATATTTTTGCCATTTCAGTCCCCTTGTGTACTTCTGGCACATAGAAAAGTAAACCCTTCAGGAGGCTGAAGCTGCAATCCTTAAGAAAATAAAGTTATATGAATGAACTGAGGACTTGGCATGCAGATCTTTCTTAGAGCTTTAATTTGGAGAGCATGCCACAATGCACCCTTGAAATACAGGCATTAAGCAGAGCTTATTATTACAGAACCTTAATTCCCTCTGTAGATCATGCGGATCTGCAGGGTCACTACTATAACATTTAAAGGTGAAAAACCAGTAAGTTCTAAGGACTATCTAGTCCAGTAAATATCTGGGACATGATGCTTATGTTTCCCCCACTCTCTAAATTGTATTCTCCAGTCTTACAGTCACAGGAAGGTAATTGTCTAAACTTCCACTAGGATTCAGTAATCTACAATTTCTCAGGAAAAAACCCTATTTAGTTCAAGTGTACCAGGCTCAATATACAACTACAACACAGTTGTATCTCTCAACTTTACACATGCATACACTATTTATGCTGTGCAAAATGCTTTTAAATAACCACCAGAGAATCACAGAATCATTTGGGTTGGAAAAGAACTTTACATTAAGTTCAACTATTAACCTAACACTGCCATGTCCACCACTAAACCACATCCCTCAGCACATCTACATATCTCTTAAACACCTCCAGGGACGGTGACTACCATTTCCCTGGGCAGCCTGTTCCAGTGCTTTACAACCTTCTCAGTCAAGAAATTTTTCCTAATAACCAACCTAAACCTCCTCCTGGCAAAACCCAAGGCCATCTCCTCTTGTCCTACCACTTGTTACTTGGGAGAAGATACCGACCCCCACCTCACTACAACCTCCTTTAAGGCAGCTGTAGAAAGCGAGAAGGTCTCTTCCTCAGCCGCCTTTTCTAAGGAGGCTAAACAACCCCAGTTCCCTCAGCCGCTCCACATAAGACCTGTTCTCTAGAGCCTTCGCCACCCTTGTTGCCCTTGGACATGCTCCAGCACCTCAAAGTCCTTCTTAGAGTGAGGGGCCCAAAACTGAACCCAATATTCAAGGTGCAGCCTCACCAGTGCCAAGTACAGAGGGATGATCACTGCGCTACTCCTGCTGGCCACACTCTTTCTGATACAGGCCAGGATGCTCTTGGCTTTCTTGGCCACCTGGCCATACTGCTGGCTCACACTCAGCCGGCTGCACACCAGCACCTCCAGATCCTTTTCCAGCAGGCAGCTCTTCTGCCACACTTCCCCAGGCCTGCAGTGTTGCAGGGGCTTGTTGTGACCAAAGTGCAGGACATGGCACTTGGCCTTCTAGAACCTCATACCATTGGCTTCGGCCCATTGATCCAGCTTGTCCAGATCCCTCTGCAGAGGCTCCCTATCCTCAAGCAGATCAACACTCCCACCTAACTTGCTGTCATCTGCAAACTTACTGAGGATGCCCTCAATCCTCTCATCCAGATCACTGGCAAAGATATTGAAGTGAAGAGGCCTCAATACTGAGCTTTGGGGAACATAACTTGTGATCAGCTGACAGCTGGATTTAACTCCACTCACCACCACTCTATGGGCCCGGCAATCAAGCCAGTTTTTTACCCTGTGAACTGTATGATCATCCNTAACCTTCCTTAGCACCAAGGTCAGAGCGAGAGGCCTGTAGTTCCCTGGATTCAAGGAGAGGCATCAGCAGAACTACCACCTTGGACTTCCATAAGGCTGTTAGGAGCATGGTTGACAGAGTACCTTGATAGGGGGAAATAATAAAGCTTCTGATTCTATGATAAATAGATAATTAAATCTTCCCCCGAATAATATATAATTAAATAAAGATGTATAAATTGCTTGGACATTAAAAACAAAACAACTAAAAACCTACTAAAAAAGAAGAAACAAAAATGAGAAACTGGAAATCTTCTGGTTTTCTGCATCTAAATGGGGCTTCCACTTAATCTAAATGGAAAGCCTGGAGCAAAGCACACATTTGCTGAGACATGACTGTGAACTTTGAGGTGAAATGATGGGAATAGCCACAGTGAGTTCCAGCACATAAAAACTCTGTCCTGAGCAATTCTGAACCCTGATTTGCTACCCCTGAAGTATGCTTCTGTTATTGTGTTACAGTTTACCATGTAGATTGTGATGGCCTTCTAGTTTCTGTTCACTCTCTTCCAACCTGTCACCTTGCTACATTCTCCTAATCCTGGCATGGAACCTTGTTTCTTGGCCCCACAAGGCTACTTTCCCATATCTATCTCTATTCTTTATGTTTCAAGAGTGCTACCACTGGAGCGCTAGACAGAAGCTTATCTTCGTTTTGTGTGTGCTTTTAAGAGAGAGCACAATCCCCCAAGTCTGGTTTCTTGGCCTTGATCATTAAGTGCTGCTCATTATTCTAAGTATATTATAAAGGCAACTATATATTTGAGGATTCCTCTAACACAAAAGCACAAAATGTATTAAGAACACCAATACTATCCAATTGCCCTGTCAATCCATTCAATGACAGCGGTATGTCCTATCTGCCCCCAAAGCCACAATCGGAGTAGTGTTGTTGCAATCTCCTATGGTTTCAAATTAAGAATTTGCTTTTCTGCCTCTCCCCTCTCTGTTTCCATAACATGGTGGCAAGAGATTTCAAAGCATTTTCTGATTTCACTGTATCTCAGCAGGTACAAAACCCATGTATTTTATTGATGCTGTATTTCAATGCGGCAAGAAAAATTTACTTTTCAAGAGAAATAAGAAAAATCATAAACTTTGGCATTGTCCAAACATCATCTTATTCTACTTCCAACTATAAATCTTAGCTTGAAAAAGTATCTCTAGAATACCGTTAGCTACGCAAAAATATGAAACCCTGTGCATGTGTTAAGACATCAAAAAAAAGCTAAAACATTTAACTGGGTGCCTAAATTGCTCCAAATTAAATATTATGGAATCTATTCGTCCCATCTTACAACAAAGATTCCTGTTTATAACCTAAGTTACTTTCAAGCTCCAGGCCTAGTTTACATCTGTTCAGTAACTTCAAATTTTAGAGCCATTTTACAATCTAGTCCACACTCAGTGCCTGAGGCTGATGTAGCTGTGCCACTTGCTTTGACCCAATTCTCTGATTTATCTAAGGACCTTGAACTCCTTGTGGAAACAGAGGTAATGTACTTGTGGCTTAAAAGTTACAGCTGCTCACCACGAGCTACACTTCATTTTCACAAGCAACTTCCTGAAGAGAGACTGCAAAATTCTGCACTACCCTGGAATCACGTCTGATGCTGCTTCTGCTGACCAGGAGCCACTTGTGAGGCAGTGATTCATGTGACAGCAGTATGGTAAAGATTACTTGATAGTTATTTAAGATCAGAATTTACAAAAACCACTGCATCACCTCCTAGCTAGGCAATGGCTATGATCAGATTTATCTGGGGGCAAAGGGAAATGCTGCCTAAAGCACGGCAGCACTCCTAACATGAGCACACAGTGTGGTGCGCATCTTCCGAGCCCCGGGGCAATGCACACAGCCTCCTCTTAGCAGCATTTCAGACTTATCCTAGTCTGCCTAGAAGCAAATGAGAAGCTGGCCATCTGAAGAAGGTAACACCATGGCTGTGATCCTTCTCTCATAACTGGTACTTGTCCTGGTTGCTTCAGTATGTCACAGATTTTGACTAATAAAAATCACTTCTCCATACTGAACAGCAACACCTTCTATCTTCATGGCAGGTAGCAAACACAGATATAAAATGATTATTCTGATGTGCAGATTTCCTATAGGAAGACTGTTCTGTATTTGCAAAAGAAACACTTGAGAAACTGAGCTCCTCGCCGGACTGCAGCATGCTGCACAAACAGGAAGGACAGAATTCAAGACCTTCGACACAGTAACAATCTTTCTTTACCACTGGGAAGACTGCACCAGCTGCCAACACTATACCCTCACACATACATGATCTGTAGAAAACAGATAAGGCACTTGGCCTGTGCTGTACTGGGAAAGGAGGCTTACTTGAGAGCAACAAAGTGCATGAGTTCAGAATTCATAATCTTGAGTAAGTCCACAATGAATTATGAATATAAGATCCCTAGCACAGAAATTGCCAGCCTCTACTTTCCAAATGGCCCTTTAAAGCAACGGGCTTCTAGGAATCAAAACTTCTTACTCTGCATAGACTAGTCACCCAGAGGGGTAAGCAGGAAAGAAGCTTTATAGATCTGTAGTCCATTCAGAGCTGGTGCTACTTAAGTGAACCTACAAAGACCCATTTCGCCCTGTCCCCTCACATTTGTGAACTGGTGGCTGACAGGTTGATGAATTAACCAGACAAGGTGTTATTCTGCAGTTGGACAACTACATATGGCCAAAGTACTGTCAACCAAGTGGACAAGGGACAGGAATGAGTACTCACAGGTTAGGGGCAGCAGCTGCTCAAGCCTACACTGCCTCAGAGTTTTAAAATTTATCAAGCAACACCATTAGCCAGTATGTCACGTACATATTGACATTACCATCTTTGTAAAAGCATTCCAGGCAGGCACAAAAGTAGTATCACGTATTTGCTTTAGGCAGATACAGTCATACATTAGTGAAGAGCTAGTGAACTAACATCAATTGTTTCCTTGAAATCAAACAATCTTTAGTTTGCTGAGCTGATTCAGGAAAGGAGGGTGATGTCAACTTGAAGAGATGGACTACAATTACCTACTACCTCTTCCAAGCTGGAATATTGAAAAATGCTGCTGTATTTGCAGTGGACATTTAAAATTTGGGAAGTATGAAAAGTTTTGGCTTGCTCACAGACGTCAGACAGACAGCTTGTGAAACCATTAATGACTTGGCCAGCATCCTACATGTTTACTGATTCACAGCTTGTTTAACTTCTTGTATATTCCCAGCCATTCCCAAAAGCCTGATACACCTCATCTACTATACAGTCATTTAATTGCACTACAAATGAGTTTACCCAATCAATTAAAAGCAGAGAACTGGTAAGATATTTACAACAAACCTTCACAAAACCAATATTTTAAATATAAACTCATCAAGTTTAACATATCTGACAAATCTCTGCTACTTCATGCCAAGACCAACAATTACCCTGTCAAGCAGTCGAAGTTTTCCATTTCACTAATGAAGGCAAAAACACCACAGCAAAATCAAAGACAGTAGAATATATATATTTATTTTTAAATTGATTCAGAATAAAACTGTCCATTATAGCCTCAAAACAAAGTATAAGAATAGCATACTGAAACTTCAGTAAGTCAGAGCACAAAATACACCCACTGACTTTTTTTTGGGAATAAATCAATGCAGCATAGGCAGAATTCACACACATGCAAGTTATTTCAAAAAATTAATGGCTTGAAAAAACATGGAAGGGAAAAAATAATCTTTGTAGCAGAACAACTTTTATTTCAGCTGCTTATAGAATCATAGAATGTTAGGGGTTGGAAGGGACCGCTGGAGATCATCGAGTCCAACGCCCCTGCCAAGCAGGACCAAAGAAACTTGTAAATAAACTGAAATAAATGCCTATGGGGCAGTTCATTGCTTTGTATTCACAGACGGAACAGGTATTACTGCTTTATTATACTGCATTTTGTAGACAGGTTAAAGAGCATTTAGGTTAAGGGGAATACATCACAATAAAACTTGACCATAACTTTTGAGTAAATTAACTATGAATTGTACTGGTGCCAACAGAAAAAGAACACTTAATAAAGTTCAAAAAACGGTCTGTTGATATTACAGTCCCACTTATCTGACATACCACAGTGGAGATATTCAAGCAGGCAGCTTTGAAAAAATGATTTCCTAGAGAACTTAGGGGCACAATCCTCCCCAACCTAGCAGTAGCTGGTGGGATGTGACTAGGTCTGAAAAGCACTTTAAAAGTGAGTGAATACTTTAAAAACTTTGTGTTCCTTTCCCTCCACATTAATTAGTAACAGGATGTACCTTTGTCTTCTTTCTTGTTCTTCATTTTTGTTTTAAGAAGTAACCATTTAAAAATCTAAACCAACAAAATCTCCTTTGTTATTGTTTGCTTAAGGATGGAAGCAATTGCACTCTACTAAACTGATGAGATTTTCGACTTCCGCCTCTAATACTACCACAGTATAACGCGCAAGCCTACCCTGGTTTTAACATTTGCTAAAGATAACAATGATTCATGCAGAATCCAGATACACTCCCAGCTGTTCACCCTCTATCAGCTCCCCTTTTCCTCACAAATTTATCAGGGCTTCATCCAATTTTTAAGACATTTAGATTGCCAATTTCACATATTATTGGCATTAAAAAGCTGTTGCCCTAAGTACTGATTTTCCCTGCTACAAATACGAGAGAAAAAAAAATCCTACATGCCTACATCATATATGCCATAGAAGGCCATGGCTTTTAATCCTTTCTTTTCCAGCTTTTTGGCTCCTTCCTTGTCTCTGGTTTCAAATGGACAGTTGTCTCCAGTCTCTGTTTCTTAATGGCTCATTAAGGTACCTTCTAACATCTATGAAGCAAGAGCCACAGGTCCACCAAACCTCTGACTTTCAGTGGCCAGCCTCGCAGTGCTGGTTGCAGCATGCACTTCTGCAGCTGCTCCATCCTCTCTTCATCCCTTAGCATCCTAAAACTGCTGGGAATCTGGGCAGGTCTAGTGACTCAGACAGCCTTTTCTCTGATAGGGACCCACCCCATATGGTTCTTCTCCTCCTCCAGTAAGACAAAGATGAAACTGGGTAGAAGATGAAAGGATGAATGGAAGAGACCAAGCATCTGCCAAGGGAAGGAGAAAGGGATGCAGCCAGGGAGGGCTTTTGAAGTCCTGCGGTAACTGGGAGAAACTGGCATATGGTAAGTAATGAGTGCGCCTAGGGAGAAACTTTGAGAAAATGAATTGTGCAGAAGCTGACCACTGAAAAGTTGTATTTGGATATTTTGGATAACTTATTGTATTTGGATAACTTATAAGCAAATTACGCTATTTCCTTCATGCTTTTTGCTGAGCTATGTAATCAGGACACAACTAATGGCCTCCACACAAGCTATAATGGCCAACAGTACTACACAGTACTAAATGCCTCCCTCCCAGAGCTCAGGGTTACCTTTAACTGAAAGGCCCATCAGCCTCAGGCCACCAAAACAGCCTGCAAAACTCCAGCAGGTAGATAGCACATGATTCCTCTTCTATGTCCAAGGTCTCTTCAAAGAGTGCTCAGTCTGGTCAGGCCACTGCTGCTTCCTACCTCCACAGAGGTAGCACAGAGTAGAGCTAGTCTAATGGAGTCTGTGGTGGAAACCAGCAGTGCCCTTCTACTGCTGGGCTGTGACACAGTCTCATTTGGCAATAAGCTCCTCACCTCAAGACAGAAAACCCTCTTTTTTGAACCAATACATCCCTCCTGGTCCTGAAGGTTACATAAACCAACAGTTCCTGTTGTGATACATTTCAGTGCAGAGGAGGAGCCAATCAAAGATCTAACAGATAGTATCTGATCAGAAAAGGTGACTGAAGACAGACTTCTGCCTGATGATAGACACAATCCCTTCACAGCACTTCCAGAAAATGTTTTGTGTTCATTTAAGGCCCAGGCTAACATAATTTTCTCTTGGTCTTCTAAGATATCTTCAGATGACTCATACCACTGGGCAGTAAGCTGTACCCTTCCCAGGTATCCAGAAACTAACCAAGTAACAGCAATTCCTTGAAAGCTAATGGTTAAATTCTGAGGATAGAAGTCTCCATGAAGAAGCAACGAAACAGTGCTGACCTACTTAAGGAGACTTCTTTCTACTTCACCAACATTTTTAGGTCAAGTAAGCACTCATTTTTAACAATCTGTCTTGCTACAAATGCAGTTTTATTGTTTTACATCCGCATAAATGAGGCTGTTTCAAGTATTATAAAGGTGGCTCTAAATCTGCCTTTTCATTATTCAGATTTCATCTTTGACATTACATGATACCTACTTCTGATGAGTATTTGGTGATAATATGCAGTATTTTAATGTATTGGAGCAAACAGCAATTGATTATTGGCTAGCTGATTTTCCAAAAAGTTTTTCTTATGAACTTCAAATATTAGCAACAAAACAGAAAGCAGAATGAAAAAAGCTGCAATGAAAATAAACTCCCTCACTTAAACATCCCTGCAGTAAGAACCAATGGAAAGTTCAGCAAAAATAAAATGCAAGATCTGTTGCACTCACAGATTACTCACCCATAAGCTCCATTACTAATCAGTTTAATTGTTTCAAAATCACTTTCCCGAGGTTTCCTCTGCAGCTTCAGTGAGGCATTAGAGCTCTTCAAAGCAAAAGAGGAGAAAGAACAAAGTTAATACAGTACTTTTTTCAAATTCAGGGAAAAATAAGCCAAACAAAACCCAATTATCACCAGGCTGTCACACCCTGATGAACCAGCTAAAAGCTCTGGCCAGTTAGCCACACAGCTAGCACAGAGAGGGACCAAAGGGACTCCTGAAGCAAAGCTGCTCTTACCTGTTATATTGCAGCTACCTGTCTGCTTATCTACAGGTACAGGTTACAGCAGACAGGCTCAAAGGCTTTAGGTAAAGGAGTTACTGGCCATTCCTAAACAGAGTTATGCACTTCTGTAAATCCCACCAGGCACTCATTGGCCATTGCCTTCCCATTTTAGTAAATCTGACTTTGGTAGTACAGCCTGGTAGTAACAAAATGTAGATGTACTCTCGTTCATTCAAATAAACTTTTGCACATTTCATACTAATGTTAGGATAGACTGTGACATAACTTAGGACTGGCTGTGAAAAGAGACACAAAATGAAAGAGAAGAATATGGAAGATAAAACCACAGTAACTCTTCTGTTACAGAGGTCACTTTCACCTACTTCTATGCCGGCATTTTCTGTTTTTCTGTTCAGTACTCGAGTTGTCCCAAGTACTAAACAACCTTTTTTCTAGCTTTAATTTTTAATTAATCATGAAGATATAAGTGTGAATTAGAACTGAGGTGCAGGGGGGATGACAAAGGCACAGGACTCCAAATTCAGTTTTCCAAACCCACAAGATCCTTTTCAAGATGCTTCTCAAATCTCCAAGAAGTTCTATGATCCCTGTCTAGGCAGTTGGGTAATAGTTAAGGTTGAAAGTAGACCTGGCTGGAATATTGTCAATTAAATGCTTGCTAAACAAGATTCAGTGTAAGAAGATTAGTGAACATATTAATATAATGAACTATTCAGGACTAGAGACAATTTACTAAACTATTTAGCCCACTTGCCTGCCAGTCCAGGATTCTAAGTGAGTATTTATGATTATTTTGAATGCTCATGTACTTTGAAATTATGCTTCTTCTCCCTTCCCATGTGTGTTTATCCCACAGCTACACTTTGAGAAAAATGTTTCCAAATAGTCACCTATCCTGTTCTTTAGTGACCTCATCATGTCCCCTACTTATGTTCCTTTATAATACTGCATTATCTTTCCTTCATTTCAACATTTGCACATCACTAATAACTTTACCATTGCCATTTCTTAGTTATTGCTAGCTTTGCACCTTAGATTCTCCTAAGCACTTAAGTACTTTAAGTCTTCTAGTTATTCTTTCTACCTTCAATTTGTCAGTATCCCCTCACTAAATACAAATGCAGCTGAACTAAAGCAGCAGAAAAAGAAACACCCTCCATGTCACAACTCTGGAAGCCCTTATAGGTGGCATTTTGCCAGAAAGCCAGGAATTATCCCAAGATAATACAGCGTGTACCAGAGTATGATG
>VZZY01004574.1:7090-64952 GCA_013400335.1 Eurystomus gularis
CTCACCGGCGCCTCCCACCCTCCAGCGGCCCTGCTTATTGTAGGGGATGTTGGACTAGGTGGCCTTCAGAGGTCCCTTCCAACCCAACCCATTCTGTGAGTCATGGACGTGCGCCTCTCCAGCCGGCGGGATGAGCCCCATCGCCCGCCCGCCACGGTCAGGGCGCCGAGGCCGAGAAGGCACCTGCTCCTGGCATGGCGCCTGGGGCCGCCAGAGGCTCTTGTTCCCCCGTGTAGCCTTCAGCCTTTGCAGTCCCCTCCTCGACCTTGGCGGGTAGTTGGTTGAATGCCTTCTCCGCTGGAAGCTGGGCACGGCTCGCAGCTGAATCCTGAGCTAGGCTTGTCTGCCGATGATAAAACCTCCTTTTGTAATGGGTTACTCTCATTAAAATAAAATCAATAAATAAAAACATTGCTCCTTACTTGAATGTTCCTTGGATATCTGTAATTTCTTTGGCAATAATTTTTTATTGCTCTTTCAGGATGATCCAATACAGTATCTTCCATTCTCATTCCCTACCTAACTGTCTTCGAAGACTCGTCTTAAATGTTGGCATTAACAGAGCATTATGTTCCTGCTTCCAAAGCAATGAGTGAATGAACCTCATAAAGCTCTGTGAGCCATCTTGAACTGTTAGAACAAGCATGATCTTTTGAATTCAGGGTGACTGTTTTTAATAAAAATCGTTGATACACATATGGAAGTGCACCTGGTAGATCTGTCAAATAGTGCCTGGAAAGAGCCATGCCTGAGCCAGGATGAATTATCAGTTCACCTTGAATTCCTCAGAGGGTCAGCTGTTGTCCTGTAGCTTGTGTTCTCACTCAACATGTTCTATAACATCTGGCTTTGGAAATAAAAATGCAGGGAACAACTAAAATAACCCTTTTTTCTCTTTCTGTCCAAGTTTGCAGAGCAAGTATGAAGAAAAACTCTTCCTTCAGGCACAAAATAAACAAATGATTTCTTGGAGAATATATAAATATTTCTGAGTTATTTAAATAAAGGAGATTTTGCTGACTCACTTTTTGCAATAGAAATAGCTGTTAAGGTGGGATTTGACTGGGGAAATATGAACAGGTGGTTGACCTCGGGGAAAAATGTTGGATCTGAATCAAGTAGTACACTTAAAAGGTAGGGGGAGTAAACAGTCGCTGAGACAGGTTTAACTTTTGCATTATTACTGCCTGCTTAGTAGGATGCTAATCTGCCACTTCCAAAATCACTGGTATTAGTAAACATGGAAAAAGAAAAAGAGGACTCCACATTTCGGATACAAAAGCATAAAATCCACTAATGACCTAAAGATGTTACTTTACATCATCTTCAAAGGACAGGAAGAAATGATAGTAAAAAAATTCAAGATTTCTAAAGAGCATTCAAATAAGAAGTAATGAATGTTATTATCAAAGTGATTGGATCAAACCAGTTTAAATGACAAAGTTATTAATGGATTGCACTGGTTACCTGGAACGCTGCTGCTGAATTTTTACCCACTCCGCTATGTCTTTTTCTGAGATAAAAGAGAAGCATACAGCTTTTTGAAAGGTTAAACATTTTGTTAATAATGTTGTTGAACTATTCCAGTCTCTAAAGCCTTTGGTGTATCTCAGAGCAAAATAAAACAAATACCGGCAAAACCTTATCATTTTAAAATGTATTATTACATGTAATAATGCCTAAACTGTCTGATATCATAACAAGTCTCTCAGTAATGCTTTCTGCTTTACTGAAGAACAGTAAATGTCCCTGTCTGCCCTGACTAGAAACTTGTTGGCCTTTGCTTCCACAAGTAACTAGACCTTTTTCTATAATTTTCTTTCTTTTATTGCCCAAAGCAAGATTCTCCATAGTCTTGATTTTCAAACCTTGGATACTCTTCTTTGTAAAAACCAGTCCCTTCTAACATGTCTCACGCTAATCATGTTTGAAGAGGTTTGCTTCTGTTCTAACGCACTGTAACTGTTAAGATAGCAGGCTTAAAGTCTGTCACTGGGTCTCTGTGAACTTGTGGGAGCGCAGGCTTAAATAATTTGGAGGGACATGGGACAGGAGAGAAAGCTTTTGTGGGTCAGAAATCAGGAAACATTTCTGTAGCAACCTGAAGAAACATTTATTTGGAAGCTTTGACTTAAAACAGAAAGGTAGCTTTTCAGACCTTTTCAGTGGTTTGAGACTTCAGCATTTGTCTACATATCTGCCTGGGAAGAGTTTAGCAATAAACAGTGCAAACTCTTTGCTTGTCTTGACTGAAGAGCATCTTACTGTGGTTTAGTGCGAACCTGCCCTTTTACCGATTTTAACTGATTTATAAACAATGGCAGCCTATAAATCAAAATCAGAGTACTCACTCAAACTTTTGTTCCTATTTTAAAAGAGTAAAAAATAAAAATCACATTTTTGGTCAAATTACTGAAATCTCTATAGATAACCAGTCTGAATTATCAAACAAAGTGGATTCCAGGAATCAAATGCTTCAAAAGCTTAAGACAGACCAGGTACAACAGAAATGAAAGGCAGTGCCAAGATGCTGAAGAATACCATCTTTGCTCTTTTATTCACAGCTATGTTGAGCTCACTGAAGATGCCATGAAGAGAAGGAAAATTGAAATCGCACTATCTGTTCATCATGTGTTGTGTTTCCTACAGTCTGCAGCTATAACAGCATGGATGAAAGTGACACCTCTGCTTCTATGGAACAGAAAAACAGAGTAATTTTAGCCAGCAGGAATGTCGCTTCAACATTCAAAATTAATTTCATTGTTTAAAAAGGCTTTCTGTTGGTTTTATTCTATTAAAAATTAGCATTTTAATGGTAAACATTCACTATTACACTTTGTCATTTTAACAGCCAGATACTTTGCCTTTTCATATGTCCTTGGCATCTATTTTAATCACGTGAATAACAAAGGAGTAACAGGACCTTTTTCTCTAAATTACGTAAAGTACATTCCACTCTGAAAGGTAAAATAAAAACTGACTTAGTGGGGCATTGTCTCTCTGTAATTTTCCTATTATATCTGATTTATTGAGAGGCTACTCTAAATGTTGTTAATTCAAAATGAGGCTTTGAACAGAAGATTTACTATTGTTTAAATATTTGAAGTTTTTCAGTGGATTCTGCTTCTGAGGTTTGATCGCTTCCTCCTTCTTACTGCCCATTTCTATTAATAGAAGTTTTTCAGAACAAATCCTGGCTGCCATCCCATGTTTGCAGCTCTGATGTCTTTAAATGATGCCATCAGTCACATCTGGGCAGCAAAGCCCTTCCAGTTGTCTGCACCTGAGTTCCCTATTATATTCTTGTTACCCGAGAACACAGTGGATTGGCATTAGTCTCAACTTTGTTCCTCCTCATTCCTAATGGGAGTAAAAAGTCACTTTTATCTGTAAGACAAGCACGTAAACCCCAAAAGAGTCAAAGTAAGTAGATTGATTGAATGAAAGGAGATTTTTTAAATGACCATATGGGTGAATAGAAGATGTGACAAGTATTTTTGTTGTTATTTCATACTTCATCTGGCAACTTTGAGAATCTCACCTTGAATTCATTAAGCAATCTATTTTGCATTATTCGTCATGCCCAAACAGCTTACAGAATTCCTGAGTAGACAGAAAAAAAGCCTTAAACATCCAGTATAAATAGTCTTTTCTTCATTTTAAGGGAAAGAATGTGTCTGTTTCTGTTTTTCAGGCAAAAGAAAATGTGGTTTCCTCTGCACTCTGATTTATTACTCTCTACTAAGAAAATCTGAGCATCCTTGCTGGTGCTGGTACTGGATCAGAGAAGGAGCCATATTTGTTCGGGGCAGCTGACAAATGTCAGGCTGTTCGTGTTATTCCCACTTTCTGTTGTTGTGAACTACAGAGACTATGAACATGACAGGTTAATATAAAAGATCCAACATATTATTTTACTTGCATACTTTATAACCAAAGCCAAGACTTTAAATAATATACAAGGGAATATATGTGTCTTAATGCAAATGAAAATCAAGTCCAAAATGCATACTACATCTACTACTAGAACAGGATAAAATAATTAAAGTGTATGGCAAGGCCATTTGTTACAGTTAAGCAAATTCTGGAAACTTGTAATAAAGAGGCTAAAAGACAAATGATAATATTTGTATCCAGTCTTCAGGTGAAAATCAATTTCACCATAGCTACTCTCCTCTGAAGAATATTTCCCAGTTTTCTGGAAGAAGGTTTGGTTTGTTTGGGGGTTTTTTTTGGAAGAAGGTTTCTTTTCTCAGTTTGTCATGCAGAGTCATGCTATGTCTCACCTAAGATGTTTGCTTAAAAACACAGCAGTGGCTACTTTTTTAACTGGTTAAAAACAAATAAGTCATGTTATGTTTCCATTACTGTAAAGACTCTAATGGGATTACTGAGAGCAGTTATGGCAGAACAAGAAAAGCCGTATTTTCTAGCCAGTGCTACAAGATCACACAAAGTATGCAACTTCAGTACAGAGAGGATGAGGGAGAGGTTGCTTTTCATTTCTAAACAGACCTGACAATGTTTAAAATTTTTCTATCAAAGCTGACGTACATTTTGTGACGAACAAGTGTCTCCGTGGCTGGAAGGCCCCACATTTATCTTGGTAAAGAACTTGTAAAGAAAACTTGATTCAAGCATTTGACTTTCAGCACATTCTCAAGGTAGAAAACCATGTTTTAAGACAAACAAGAACTAAATGAACTATTTTAGTAGTGGAGTTACCACAGGCAATGCAGAAGCAGGCTCTTGTGCTGATCATAATCCGTGTAGCCACTCAATATCCTGCTAATGTGGTCACAAACCTTCAATATGAAGATGCCTACCTTTGGTTAACAAAAGATAGATTTGAAAGTCCCAAACCAACCTCTCCCCTCTTAACTTTTGAAGTTTTCCAGCAGCAGCAATAAAGAATATAGTTTTCAAGGTAGTCAGATAATCTCATGACTTTGGATTTAGTTTTGTCAGCAAACAGAGCCCTCTGTATGAATAGAAAACTTCACCCAGTCTAACTAAAATCTTCACTAAAAAGCAACATGAAAATAACATACTCCAGAAGAATTCAGGTTGTCTGAATGCTGAGATCTTACCTTTGGGGTTGTAGCTAGCACAGACAAATTAGGACTGTTCAAGCCAGGGTACCAACTCAAAAATGAAAACTATTTTCATTGATAATATTTATTATGTTATCACATAGTAGTAAGAAAAGATAAACCCATACACAGAAAAATCAGTGAACGTAGGGGGATGAGATAATAAAAAGTGGATAGTGCTTGCAAATTTTATAGTGGATCACTAGAAACAGAAGATGCAATCAGTTTGTATATCTCAGCCAGTTAGGATGTAGCTCAGACCTAGTGGGCAGCGTATTTAGCAACTGTGGAAGGAGAGGAAAGTAGTATCTCTAAATAGATAGTAAAGTACTTTGAAATTTGTTGATTATGGAAATTAAGTGTTATAAAAAGGAACTCTGAGATTTTACAGCTTTCTTAACAATCAGGATATTCAGAATGACATCTTGTAATTGATCTTGGCTATGACTGAACAGCACATATGCGCTATTATGTAGCTCCAGTTTCTTTGCTGTAGGATTATTTTTAAAAGAGCAAACATCAGTCAAACCATTCATGTTCTGTAGTAACTGTTGTTTAAAAGAGGCTAAAAGAAATGGGAACTGCATTAAATTATAAAATAGTGAAAGCACGTGTGTAATGGCTGCTGAAGTAATTAATATTAAGCAACAATAAACAAATTATTTTTATTTCTGTACCTGTTGGAGAATAGTCCAAAATCAGTAAAGATAATGAAAATACCCCACTGAATTCTGTGGGATTTGGATCCCCTGGATGGGAAACTAATGTCAGTTGGTTAATAGCTGATGCATCTACTGTGCTTATATCCTAAGACACTGGAGATGAAAAGTCTTTTCTATTTTTAAGTAGAATGGATGATAGATGACAGAGACTTTCCAACAGGAGCTGCAGAGTGTTAACAGTGGTCAGTTCCACTCTCGGCAACTGGAGTCACGTTTCATGAAAGATGCATTTCTGACTCCTGGACGAGTCTTTCCAAACAGGCTCTTGCTGTTTGTATGGTAATGAAGCACTTCCAAAAGGTGTTGAAAATAGTCAGCAGGACTAATGAGATTTTTGCACACTACTCAAATTGGTATGCTAGCCACATTTCACAGGCTGCAGTCAGTGCCTGATGAGGGGGATGAGAGGTAATAATCCTTTTTAACTACACGCACCCCATGATTGGTGTGAGTGGTGCAGTCATTGGCATTTGCAGGCCAGGTAGTACAAAATGCAGGACAGTGTCTCAATCCAAAGAAAAAGGTGGTGCACCTGTCTTCCCTAGGTAGAGGTAGAAAGAGGTCAGCGTGGACCCTAGAGAAGCAGAGATCATTGCTCTGTCATTTCTCAAAGGTAATGAGGAGCAGCAAAGGTAATGAGGAGCACCTGTGCAGCAACATAAAACTTCTTACCTGAAAGGAGGGATATTTCTTCTTCCAGCCCAAGAAAATGAGGTGAGAAAGAGGGATAGAACAAGAGAATAGAAAAAGTAGGTGATAACAAAGAGAGGAAAAGAATTTCCCAAGGACATGGAGAAAGTTGATATCCAAAGGTGGTGGTGTCACCAAGAGATTAGACACCAAATTCTGAGGCTTATCTTTGCCCTCTGGGACAGTGAGGTGGAGGAGGTGGTCTTGCCTTTCCTTCAGAGAACATCTGTCCCTCTGCCATCCAGCTCCTCCTGATTCCTGCAGACTTGGCTCCACTTCTCTCTGCTTTGAATTGCTGCTTCATCCTTGACCTATGTGGCAAACTAAATTATGCACCTGCAACCTTAATTGCTTGACCACACTGTATATAATGACCCATTCCAAAAGGCTGTAAATATGTCTGGCTAGAGCTTGGAAATCAGGCATTGATTTCTGAAAGAATTTTCTGCCTGTAGGATTGGGCCCTAATTGCTGTGCATCATAAATTGCTACTAGGATGAAAAGTTGTTAAAAACAGTTTCATTAAATGCAGTGCAGCTCAGGATTATAAAGATAATTAAGTTTGAAAATGTAATGACACTGAGTGAATAAAAGATATGAAGAATTCCCAATAAAAATATAATCCCCTTAAGATTGAAAGTCTTCTTTTTTTTTTGCAGTATGAAGTCACAACATTTCATCCCCTGGGATGTAAAATATTTGCCTAATTCTCTTGGGGGAAAGACCAAGGTTTAAAAGGCTGCCAGAGACTTCTCCTAACACACAAACACAAAGAGCAAAAGTTGTGGTCTGGCTCCGACCAGCCTCCTCCTACTTCTCTTAAGCAGGTAGAAGAGCCTGCAAACCACCCTCCAACACACTGTAAGCATTACATGCTTCCAGTAGACCATGCAGGTTGCAGCTTTAATACAACCTGCCAGTGTTTTAGCAGTGTTTTCCCATTTTACCCATTTTTATCTATTTTTCATAGGAGTAGCTTGGAAATCAAAGAAAGACCTTAATCTGCTGAAGCATCTACATATGGTTGTAGTCTAACCAGGAGACTTTCAGCATCTGCTTTCTGGATTCAAGACCTTAAAGTCTGGTTGTGTTTTTCTTGCATCTAGAGCCCTGTTGAAATATACACGTTGGCTAAATTAAAATCACGCCTTCCTAAGTTTTCTGTTGCCATCAACTAAATCAAATGGGGGGTAGGGCAGACAGATAGCAGCAGGATGGCAGTGGGAGGGACGGGGGCATTTGGGATGAGCAGCCAGAGGGAAAGGCAGTGCTTAAGCCCTTGCCAGCAGAACTGGTGCTGGGGTTGGGGCATGGTTGTTCATGCCTTAGCCCTGCTGAGAGCACTAGAGATTATTTTTTTTTAAAGAGGAGAAGACTGTCTCATCAAAAGTGGAGTCTAATTTCAAAGTGTCACTGGCAAATCCAAAACATCTCTCCAGCAACAAAACAAAGCCCCAGTGCTTCCTACAATAGTGATGGGCAGCACTTTCCCTTGGCCCATAACCTGAACTCAGCATACCATCACTTTGCCTTAATATATGTCTGATCTTTCAGTTCTGTTTTTTTTTTTTCAATTATTCAATCTTCTTGCTACAGCTTTGGGGCAATAGAGAAAAGCAAACCTTTACAACAATAAGTATTCCCTGTCCTTTCCGCAAACCAGCTGATTTCAACACATGTTTTTGCAANGCCACATCTCCTTTTCCTCATGTCAGCTCAAGACCCTGTGGAGGTCAGTGGGGGCTCACACAGACAAGACAATGAAAAGGAAAAGAGTTATGCAGTAATTTGCACACAGACATACAAACTTCACTGAAATACTCTTTCTTGGGTGTGCAAAGCAACAGAATCCCTATTTCTGCTGCTGTGGAAAGTAGAAAATTAATCTAGCCAGTGTTCATGCTGTTTTCTTTCACCTAAGGGAAGATCAGGGGTGTTTTCCTCTTGGTATTTACAGCTCTACAAAGCCGACATAGGTTTACAAAGCCCATAGGCTGAAGCTAAGCTAGCCTTGGGAGGAGTCTGGTGGGTGCAATGCTGGGAATTGGGTGTCAGCGGGCTGTGGTGCAGAGAAGGCTCCTCGGGCACAGGGGCTGACATGGAGCCTGGGTCTGGAGAGCTGGCTAATGGCTGGATTGTGTCCACAGCTCCTGTCAGGGCAGTCTCCAGCACCAGCAAAAGCACCATGAAACAAGGGAGGCACCATGAAACAAAGAGGACTTGGAGAAGAGGAAGAAGCTGGAGAGAAAAAAATGCTCAGTGTTGGTTTCATTGCTCTCTGCACAAATGAAAAGACCTTTCTGAGCAGAGCATAGTGGTAGAACATTACAAGGTATTTATGTAGGGTTAATTAGTGTAAATTTAAGTGCTGAGTTCAACTGAAGATTTTAAAGTAGCCTTTTGTTATAACAAGATTCTTTTTGGATTGAAGTGTGGTAAGATGCAGGTCTATGTAAATCAACAAATATATGCAAGTGTCCATATGTAAGCCTATCAAAATCAGTCAATACATATTTGTGAATGGAAGGAAACATACACTGATTCAGGGCATAAGTATTTTGTTGAAAATCTCTGTGTGGAAATGGTACAGCATATTCAGTAGCAGCTAAATTGTAGAGATAGATTGATGATGTCTCCATGCTGTTACATTAAGCATATGCTATCTGAAAAACAGGAGCATCAATGTGTTAATTCTACTACCCATATGAAGTGAAAAAGCCAGTAAAACTTGGTCCCATTTTTAGAATTGCATTTTTGGAAGAATTTTCCACTGCTGAAAGGGAAGAGGCAGCAGGAGGTTTGTGAATGGTCTGGATGATAAACAACTTGAATCATACACAGAGTGAGGAAACACAGTGGGTAAAATCCTCACCCCTTTGAAGTCAATGAGAGGCTTGGCGCCAAACACGAGGGAGACAGCCTTCACAAGTACTGTTTTGGCTTTCCCTGGGATGTTGCAAGGGCTTTGCAAGTCCCACTGTTGAGTAAACAGCCAGAGTGTTGTGGAAGGAGGAGCTAAAGCAGGAGCTACTTTTCCCACTGCAAATGAGAGTAGAAATGTGCACTGATCTCCTGCATCATTCTTCTTCCCTGGAAACAAACTTGGGATCCCAGATTGAAAATGTTCTTGACCCGTGTGGACACAGATAGCCTTAATCCCCCAAACTAAGTGCATCCCAGAGGGCAAATGAAGTACTTTGAAATCCTACTGCCTCTGGGAAGAGCAGAGCTGTTTTGAGGAATGTGCCTCATGCATGCACACTTCGAGTTGGAAGTCCAGCTGGGACATGGTTCATCACCCACACTAGAGGGATTTCAACACTCTGAGAGAAGAATATCTATTAGTCACCATCCCAACTCTGTTCTCCAGGACTTCTCACTGCAAAATATTTTAGAAATTCTCTTTGTTGGGAGAAGCTGTATGAGCAACTTCCAGTAAGTTAGAAAAATTCAACTGAAATGGATTTGAAGTGCCACCATTTTTTTTGCTGCAAAGAGAGGAGCTCTAGGACTATGAAGAAGGATAATTAAGAAAAATATGAGAGCAAAAGATTTCAGAAGCTGTGTGTGTGCCAGCAGTGGATAAATGGTTTGCCAACCAATGAATAATACCTTCAGAAAAAAAATATGTCCACAAAACTACATTGGTATAATCTGAATGTCCTTTTACTATGCAACCAGTTCTTGAGAAAAGGAAGACTTGCTAGATACAGAAGGAACTTCTGGCATTTCATATACACACATAAAGACAATATTTTTTAAAGTATAAGTTATAAAAGGCAATGAAGCTCTCTGCTAAAACTGTTTGTGTTTGTGAAAGATAAGAGGGCAGGAGAAAAGAGAACGAACAGTAATTACTGTTAAATTCTTATTGTTATCCAGTTATAGCACAGCACCTACAGAACACCTTGCAATGATTAGGCATATGCTCTGGCGGCGCTGTGTACTACCCTGACCCTCACTGTTTCCACACTTTTCCCTCTCCTTGCAATTCACTTTCTTTACTGTAGTAGTAGATTCTTCAGGTCAGGTGTTGTTCACAGTGACATACTAATTCAGACCTCTACTCACTAATGCAATACAAATTAGTAACCTGAAGGAATGATTAGCATATTAGTGTTCCGATGGTAACATGTGCATGTGAAATCCTGATGGGTTTTTGCTTTGGTGTTTCCACAGCTCACCTCAGTAGTTCCCACAGCAGCAAAGTCCTCTTTGTGGACTCGCCACCCACCTGACCCTCTGCTGGACGACCAGCTATTCATGCCTTCAGTCTTGCCCTGCATCAGAGGGGAGGAATTACTATGAAAGATTTGTATTATTTGACATTTTTATTTCACCTAAAGAAAGATATTCTGGTCAAGCCTACAAAGCCCAGATCTGTTTCCTGAATTTTGAAGGCAAATCTTCTCAGGAGAATATACAATAGGCATTTAAGCTGGGGAATAAATACTATTGCTTGTGTTTTGTCTGATAAAGCTTGGGAAGTTTAAGACATGTCTCAAAAGTTATGAGGAATACTTAGGGACAGGGATAGGTTCTTCCTTTATTGGTTGCATAAATCAAAATAAATAAATGAGACCTGCAAATCAGTGCCAGTACTGGTAACAGACTCTAAATGTTTGGGTACCTCTAAACCTCTTAATACCTCTCAAGAGTAAAATTTCCAAGGATATGTTTCCCTGTAGTGATGAATTTTGTTTCCAACACAGTGTAACACATGGATTTAGTATGCTGTGGTGGTTAGGGGCTTACTTGGATTTTGCTAAGGATAATAAGATGAGAAAGTTTGTTTTATTTGAAAAACAGGCAAAGTATCATACACTGCACATTATGAGGCTGTGTTTACAAAAAGGGAGCTACTTGCATGCAGCTTTCAACAGTTGGCTAGACTAATTCAAGCGGAGGAAGCCCAGCTCATTCCCCCTGCTCTGAGGGACGAGCAGCAGCAATAGGTCCATCTGATCAATCTTCATGCTCACGCCACTTCACAGTTTCCTCTCAGGAAAGAAGCCTAAGGGAAACCTGGGAGACACAGAGAAATGTGTTCATAGATTTCCTGTTGTGCCCCAAATATCTTTTCTTAGGTAACTCTTTAATGAGCATTTTGTCAAGGACAACTGAGGTATGCACCTGTGATTCTTCAGTGGCCTGACAAATTCATTTCTTATATGGTCTTCCTGAAGGAAAAACTAGCTTCTCATGTCAGATCTTCACTTCTACAGTCAAGCTTTTAGTAGCAAAAATTTCTTACTCTTTCCTCTGAAACTCATAAACATCAGGGTGAGCAGCAGGCGCTGCTCTGCAAGTTTAAAAATACTCCAAAAAGTTTATTGAGTTTTTATGCCCCAAATCCAGATTGTGTCTAATTATTCTCCCCCATCATACAATGTTTTCAAATCCCATGCTTCCAGTAATCACCTCCAGAAGAAAGAAAATGCAGTATCTGTTCACCAGGAAAGCTGTTACAGATGTGCATTATGTAGTTTCCTTTCACTTTTGTTAAATTAAAGCAATATTTTAAATATCCTGAATACAGATTTTGTTTGCCTTTGTTATTACAAGGCCTGAAGGAAAAGCAGGAGACAATCTTATTTCCTTAGCAACAGAGTCAGGTGTGATTTATGCCACTATGTGTCCCTGCAGTTGTCTCCAAGCAACAACCAAACTGCAGTGCCAACTCTTGTATGCACAGTATACGGAGAGGGCTGAGAGAAAACTCTAGAGCCCAAATGCCTATCCCTGGCATCAAATGTGGGGCAAGACTGAGCAGACACAGGATTATCATAGAAACAGAAATCAGTAGAATAGTCTAAGCATCCCAGTTCAACCTGCTAAATGTTTGGTATACAGAGAATAATCAGTCAGCACTTAGCTGATGGCTGTAGATGTGTATTAATACTTTCCTGAGGCTTTGCCTTAGTTTACGAAAGTGGTACCACTGTGTATGCTGTCTCTGAGCTGGCTCAGCAGGAGTTCTTGTGGAAAACAGAATAATTGTGTTGCAAAGTAATTATTCACTCATAAAGTAATTGCCAAAATTTGCCAGACTTCATCTGGCATTTCAAAGCTCTTTCCTCTTTGAAGAGACTTGCCAAATGCAATCATGACAGGTAGCACTATTTTCCAGAAAAAAAAAATTGGTTTTGTTAAGGTGAAATTTGCTGTGGAAGGTGAGGTTTTGCAAGCAAAACCTGCTGTTCATGCATCAGTCTCCCTGAGCCAATGCATTTTAGGTACTGTCCACATGCACATCTAACACCTCTGGGTAACAAAAACCAAGCAAGCAAGCAAGCACTCCCTCATGTCAACATTTCATCCCTATCCCTAATTTACTGTTATTGGAAATCTGTGAAACCTCTGAAATACCAGCATTCATTCTTTTTTTTTTGGTAATTTGTGAGATGGAAAACTTTTAAAAGCTGTATTTCTGTAAAGCTTTTCTTGGAGTGCTCTCACTTTAAACTTTTTATGATAATCTACCAAAATTCTCATCAGCTGGCAGCTGTTCCTTAATTTTAAAAGAGCACAAAACTGTAAGGCATAATGTTGACTTTTTTTAATACACTTTGTCCTGAAGTGGCAAATCCTTGCAATAGTATAAGCCTGGTTTTATGCTAAATATTGGATTAAAAAAACTCCTGGATTTGTTGCCTGACTGCAGATAAACACTCCTGTTGGTACTACTTGTATAGATCAGATCTCACTGCAGTTTTAAACATTTAGAGAGAAAAGACAGTTTATCTTAGAGGTCAAATGCAGTACCACAGTCAGGCTTGTTCTCCCATTCCTCTTTTAAAACCAACAAGATAAACCACAGATTTTTACATCAAACAACAATCACTCAGATGTTTAAGAAATGCTAGCTGGCCCCATCACTACAAAGTAGATAAACGTGTCTACTTTCTTTTGTGAGTGACAAAAGGTCTTTAATAATGTGAATAGTATCACCAAATCTGTGGAACTAGATACGTGCACAACTGTCATGCCTGGTACTATCAAAAAGCTGAACTATCTTTTTATTTAATTTGAGATGCAAATTCTGATTAAGTTTTATGGCATGCACCTATCTTCTGCTCTCTGCAGAGAAGCGCACTGCTTCCCCCTGCAAAGTGGCATAAGGTGCTAAAATCGAGAAGCTGATCCTTTTTAAAACATAAGGAAAGGCTGTCTGAATCCTTCTCAACTGGGCAGCCAAAGGGTCTTTATGTCCTTCTAGAAAAGTAAAAACCCCCTGTCCTTCTTGTATATGTAAATACATGGACATAAATAAGGTTTTTCTGGTATAAAACCTCTGCAGAAGGAGAGCCAGACCTGTGGAAAATAGAAACTCATTTCAGTTGTTTTAATGCTCATCTGCTTAATATTTGTATATGTATTTTTACAAATTCGTATATACTTTTAATATGAAGTTTGAAAGTATCACAATGGAAATAAAGCTCTGTATTTTATCCTTTCTCTGGATTGCAGCTTTTTATACTTCAAAAGTAAAAAAATGGTTCAAGGCACCCAATTTTTATTTATTTTTTTCGCTTTGATACCCCTTACTTATAGAACTATTTTAAGGTGGAGGTAGAGGTGCCAGAAGTTTTATTATTCATCAGCAATCTATCGTTTTTATTAGCCATTATGCCTTATGTGTACTTGTTTGCCTCTGGCAAGCTTATTTTAAATGTACAACTTTATTTTGGTTTGTTATTTTAATTAAAAGAAGCAGCCTGTGATTGTCTGAGAGACAGCCTGAGAGAATTTTCTGTCTCAATCTTTTACCCTTTAGCTTGTTCATAAATACGATATATTCAGTGTCCTAATGAAGCTCCTCATTTTTTTTCGGTGTATGTTTAGTGCTGCACAGAGAAGCAGACAAGACTATGGGATAATAAAAGACTGTTTTTGATGCTGCCTTGCATCATTCCTAGTAAAACTAATTAAATTCAGAGGCAAAACAGGCTGTCGGTGGGCCTGCATGTTGCAGGTCCCTTAGAGGAGTTGGAGGCAATCTTTTTCATCAATACCCTGAAATACCACCCCAGTTCTAGCAGTAAATGAATGAAAAATAGTAATCACTGAACCTGTTATCTGAGAAGCCAGAGAGGAAGATGAGTTTAAAGAAACCCAGACAGAGCCATGAGGTCTGTATGAAATCTGTGGTGCACAGGGCAGGACAGCAGCACCTGGTGACCTGAGGACTGGCCAGTGACTGCAGGTTGGCAGATGTCCACTCCAAAAGTGCACATCCTCCTTATCCTCCCCTCTCTCCTCCTGAAAACTCCTGAAACAAACCTAAGGTCCACCAGCCACCGTTATCTCCCCACAAATCCACAAAGCTACAGTTTGTCATGGGAGGAGAGGCCAAGATCAGGGTGCAGTCCTATGATCTCTCTCTTCATTGGACCAAAAACATCAGAGGGGATGATGGCAGACAAATGCTTTACCTCCTAGAGTGACTCATTACACCTCAGGAAAGAAACAGAGACAGGCTGCACTGCTGGACCCTTCAAAGCAGCTCATCACTGGACTCTTTAAGTCCTGAATTCTACACTCTCTGCTTTTCCTTCCTTTCTTATTGCAATAGAAATGGAAAAGCATCTGTGAAATGTCTATGGCTGACATTTCTGAGATGAGTTTCCAGCCCTGGTACACCTCTTCCACCAGCAGTTAAGTACATATCTGGGGATCTGATTATTTACTTGTTTGTTTATTTATTTATTTATTTTTCTTTTGCTCCCATTGAACTGTTGCAGATTTGCAGATTTCTCTTAATGACATACATGTTCTTTCCTGAACATTTTTATCCAGCCTATGTAACTTGGAAAAATGCCTAATGAAGTAGTCTTCTGTGCCTGTACTCTGCATCATAAACACACATGTTAGCCCTAGACGTACAAATTCCCAATCGACATGCAAAATCCAAGAAGTTCCTGCTTCTTTACACGCTGTCTAGAAGAGTAATTTCTCATTCCCCAAAGAAGCTTTAACCACCAAAGGATCATAATGCCTCCATTTAAAATTTCCCTTAGGAGCAATAAAATATTATTAATCCCTGCCTTCTCTCTGGTCCTAGATCACTAACAGCCATCACAAACACAGCAAACTAGGCTATTTGTCTGTGCTTCGGCTCATGCACGAATAATTTTCTGTTTGATTCTTCAGTCAGATCTGCAGACTTTCCATCAGATGCCTCTTTTATTCTCAACCCACACAAGTCAGTAAAATTGTCATCTTTTAAAAGCAAATATTGTACCTTCCTAGTTACATTTTCATTTAAAAACCAAATCAATAGAGTTTGTAACTGATAACCAGATTATGTTTGCTTTTAAGATCCTGGTATCTTGCCCATGAGATAATCTGACAGCACACTAAAAGACATCTATTTATTAGAAGGAACACTCACATATTCAACTGGCCTGTTTTAAAAGAGACCATAAATGAGATGTAGGATTTTAAATAGCCTGGATGACTTTCCTCTTAATTTCCAGCTGCTTGATTTTTATAAGTCCTTCTTCCCTGAGAAGAATATTTAAGAATGACTCAAAATTTTTATATATATAAACATATATATACACATACAGACACATGCACCTCTACCCATATAATGAAGCAAGAAACTTCTTTTTGCTCTTCTTTCACAGAAACTAAAAGATGAGCCACTTTGTTCTCTGCAAAGCTCGTCTGAAGATCTTCCTCTCTGCATTGTCCCTGTTTCCTCTCTACAACCTTCACCCCCTGCTCTAACACAAGCACTGATGTCTGTCCCAAAAAACTGTTTTGCAACCCACCTGAAAGCAGAGGCAAAAAGCATCACTAAAACAATTATATCCCGTAGTGTCCTAGCACTGTTTTTCTCACGTGGTGGGGCCATTGTGTTTTCACAATAAAGGAAAAATGTTCTTTTCACTCTGGTGTTGTAACTGAAAAGTGTAAGATCTGCCTCACCCCTCTGGGAAATACTGAGTGTTATTATGCCTCATGAGGAGTATTACTGCCCAACTGGCTCTGGGGTTACACTTTACTACTAAAAACGTGTGCAAAAAAACCCAATACAAAACATTACTGAACTAGGAGTGGCAGTTGGGGAAAAGCCAGCCAGTCTGTGACTGCGGGCTCATGGGCAGCACTGCCCTCACAGGGATCATGGGCATGACCACTCCATGGGTGGGAAAAACAGTCCCAGGGGAGAAGTGGACCCTGGGTTGGTAATTTTAGAAGTGCAATTTTAAATAAAAATTAGGTTTTGGTAATATAAAATGGCTACATTTAATGGTTAAAATCTCAACGTGATGGAGACAAGTGTTAGGAAGTGGCGAGGTGGGATCTCTGGCTTCCATACCCTGGAGTTCTCTGTGCGGAGATGTTTCTTTGCAGAGCAGTGGCAGCCCTTGCAGAGCAGTGGTAGCCCCACAGCCCGTCTCAAGCGAAGGTGCAGAAACTCACATGCTGCTGAAGAGCAGAAGCAGCCAGCTTTTCTAGGTGCTTATGCTGCTCAGAGGGGGAAAAAGCAGCCAAAACTGAGCTTGAGTGCCATTACTAACATATAAGGAAATAGGCAGCAGGTGTTTGTGTGTACCTAGATGTGATATTTATTGTATGCCAGCATAAAAACATAAATAAGATGAAGCAAATATTACTTGCATTGCCAGATTCAAATCAATTTAGCAACTTTATTCCAAAATGCCCCAATAATGTGGCTGCTTCACTGGAAATCTAGACATAGAAAGGAGGAAGGACAGCATTGCTTTTCAGAAAGCTAAACTACATTTTGTTTCATTATGTTTTTCAATTTGTGAACTTGCAAGTGCTGTCAGATGAAATAAAATAGTCGCACACAACATTCTACTAATGCAACTGCAATGACAGCTTTAAAAGCTTGAATTCCTGTTATTCCTTCATAAACAAAACCTGATGGTGATGTTAATTTTCAGTTTTTCAGTTAGTCCTGATTCATAAGAAAATTTTAGGGCTTCTGAGATTACTATCTAAAGCAACCATTGGACTTGAAAGCAGCACCAGGTTAGCAACTGCCTAATGCAAAGGAAAAGTTCGAGAAACAGCAGCATGTTACCATCTAACACCAAGTATTGCCCAAAGTCCTGGCCTTCACCCCAGTTTGGTTCATCCATTGAGTGAGTCTGGGGGGCGACTCTCAGCTTCTTCCTGCCCACACCTAGGCATCCTTCAGGTCCTTCTGAAAGGAGACAGCCTGCTTGAGTGTGTCCTCTCTGCTGGGCACTGAGCTGCATGGCCAACAGCCACCTTCCTTCATCTTCCTTGTGGGGGCTCCACCTTGGTAGGGCCACCAACCTTGTGAACTCACAGGGCATGTGTGACATTGCAACAAGAATGCACAGAAGGGCTTTGAAGGTAGGCAGGTAGCACAGCTGAAAACCAAACTGGGCTGTTGGAGAGCCTGCTCACGGCTGTGATCCCCTGACCAGTGCATCTGGCAAGCTGCAACCTCCTGTGAAACCAGCCATGGTTTTTCAAGCTACCACTCCATTGTGTGTGAAGCATAACTTTGCTGCCAATGCTTTTTTTGTGGCTATTTAGATACCATAACAGCATGAAAAGCAAGATGATAGATGCATGTAAATATATTTAAAATTTTTCCTGTAACACTTTAAAACACTGTTCATTGTATTTCTGCTTGTCTTAAATCTACACAGATTCACTGGGGATTTTTGTCATTAAAAAAAGAGTTAAGTCTGAAGTGTATTATTTTTAATGCTTTGATGCTACAACATTTCATTGATGGGAAGATTCAAGTGGTAACCTTATACCTGTGATTGTCTCTTGCTATGGCCAAGAGAGACTGAGTTGGGGCACTGGCCTGTGCCTGTCCTGTTCCTTATGGTCCCTTCCCTGGCAGATACAGATGAAGGTGGTTACCTCATGTTGCTGAACTGTGCCCCTGCATGGCACAGCGTTTAGCGTTAGCAAGCAAACTGAGCACCAAACCTCTGCTTTCATATGCTAACCTTGCTGGAAAGACGTAGTGCTTTAAATGGATAAAGATAGGAAAAAATATACAGTAGAAATTCTCATAATTTTCCTTCTTTTCCTTTGCTCCCCTAGATTTTATTCTGTTTTCATGACCACAGATACTACAATAGGTACCTACAGTTTTAATGTCAGAAAAGGCCAGAGAGACGACCTTCTGGAAGCAGGAGATTTCCCTGGAGTGAGAGACAACTTTAATGCCAGAGACCCCACGACCCTGGAGTTAAGCCATTTACATCCAACTCCCCAGCTAGAACAGAAGCAGTCAGAGCACAGTCTCTTGGTTAAAATTGCTAGCTGTATGTATTAAAGCAAGCCCAGTGCCACTCCCTGGGCCCAGTCAGCCCCTGTGGTGTTAAAACTCAGGAGAAGGCAAAGGCAATATTGCTGCTGGCTTGACCCCTGCATTGCTTCCTGGGGTTGCATGGACACTGGCCATGCACAAGGTTAGAGCTACTTTTATACCCATACTTGCTCTTAACTGATTTAATTAAAGATGAAGGTTAAAGCTTCTTCAGTTTTGGTAGTGCTTGTTTCTAGAAATTGTGTAGTATTGTAGGCTTGGACCTGCAATGGTTTCTAGCACAGTCATTAGCCCACCATAGCCCATGAGCTGTGCACATGGGTCTGCAGCACGTCCCACAGTTGCAGTGCCACAAGCCCTGTGCTTGCTGTGCCATCAGCCAGGAGAGGCAGCCCTCTGATGTGAGACATGCTGGTGAAAGTGGACATGTGCTTAAGCTGTGTTAGCACCTGTTAAGCCCTCTCCCCCTCCCCAGAGGAGAAGAGAAAGGGAATAAGGGAGAAAGACTTTTGGATTTCTGTTAACCCCTCCTCCCCACCCCTCCCAAATGGGAAGAGAAAGGGAATAAGGGAGAGGGAGACTTACAGATTAGAAAAGAAAACCAAAACATTTTTAAAGAGGATAACAGTAATAAATGAAATACATACAAATATATATAAAACCAGTATCGAACCCAACCTCCCCTGACTCAGTCACGTCACCGTCACCACTGATGCTGTGGAGCAGGCACCGGGGAATTCCCAAACTGGGCTCACTGGCAGACGGGAACCATGTTCAGGAGCTGGGTTCAGGAACTGAATTCAGAACACATGGATTGGGATCAAAGGCAGAAGGGACAGAGCCCTTCTCAGATGCCAGCCATTGAAGAAAAGAGCTTGACCCTCGTGATCCCTCAGCTTTATATTGAATATGATGTATATGGGATGGAATCCCTTGTTGGTCAGTTCAGGGTCCCCTGTCCTGGCCAATTCTCCCTGCAGGTGCAGCCTTTCACTTTCTGCACCCCCCAATGTGGTACACGAGATTTAGCAGTGACCTTGGTCTGCACACCAATGCTTGGTAGTAACTCTAAACATCGAATGTTATCACTGCTAGAAGCAGACACTGTCTGCAAAAATCTGCCGTTAACTTCAGAAAGTGCAGTTAGTTGGAGAGACTTGGCTGAAAAATAGAATCACCGAACAGAATTGTTCTGTTCTAACTCAACTAGGACATCACCTTTCTTCCTGCAACTTCCAACACATGTTTTTTCTGCTGTATGGGCTTTCTGGCTCCTTAGCAGTATTCGGTGCATTTCACTGCTACTCAGCAATGGCAAGGAGGTACCCCACCATGCTGGCTTTAGTGTAGCTAACGTCATAATGCTCAAGTTATGCCAAATTGAATCAAAAGCCCGATCTACACAGTATTCTTAGGATTAATTGATGTAAAATACCATACCAACACCACCAAAGAGGTCTTCATTTGTGTTATCATGTATTTTAATTTTGTTCTCTTTTTATTTTCCTAAAGAAAAGTTGTTTCATGTTGTGAAGCTATAATTGTATGTGAATTTTCAACAGCTATAGTTCTTTCAATTACGCCAGTTCCTTCACTAGATTTCATAATTCTCAATAATTCAAGGATGCATACAATGTCTTCACAAGATTAAATAAGACTGATTAACTATGTTAAGCTACATAACCATTTACAATTCAATAGCTGCTTACATAAATGTAAATACTGTATGTCCTGTCTCTAAGAAACTTCATATTTCTGATATGTCAAACCAACATTTAGATGGGAATTGGAAGTCAGCTAAATTACATGCAGCAGAATTTAAGAGTAGTTTTGTTAAATTGCTTTGAATTTGCTGGACACAAAAGGAAAAATAAGCTTATCAAATGATATTCTACATTAAAAACTGATTTATTAGGAAATAAAATGAACTGAACAGATTGTTCCTGGTGACTATGTCCTTCAAGATTTTAGAACCAATAAATTTCACTTCCACAGTTCAATTTTATTCATAAACTGGAAAACAAGCTTGCTTACATTTCTGCTTCTAAATGGGTTTCATTTTTGAGGGAAATAATCTTTGGTTTATCTATTTGAGGGAAATGGACTACTCTCTACAGATACAAAACATGCTACTTCAATCAAAAGTGGGTTCCTCATTTCAAATACTATTTTTTTTTAGATACATAGTGCATAGTATTTCAGGATTTTGACATACTTTCAAATATTGACAACAAACATGCACTGCTTGGCATTATTTTTCTTGGTGCAGCAGAGATATATGATAATATATGCCAAAGTAGAAGATAGATGAGCAAGATACTCAAGAATCAGAGCTGCCAACTCCCCTTGTCTATCTCTGAGGCTATAGGGATAGCAAAAGGGGCTAAGATGATGATAGTCCATTTAGACCTTAACATTTCATGAGATCAGCTTCAAAGTTAAACCACAAAAATGTTCTTTGTTTTTAAAGGTTTGTTTTTCCTTGATGATGGTGATGTGCTGGCTTCACAATAAAAAGGCTGCTACCTCATACTTTAGAGAGTTTACATGAAGCAGTACTTTAGAGAGTTTACATTATATGGTCCTTTCATACCAGTGCAAATGTCCATACTAGAGAAAGGTGCAAAATTAAGTTCCTTATTGCAGGCAGCACAAAACTCAACATTACTTAGCCCAAAACATAGAGTTAGATTAAATGGCTGGTGCAAGACAACATGGTTAAATCAGAAATGTAAGAGTTAGGACCATAGAAAGAGGATGTTACATGATCTTATTGGGAGCCTGTTCTTTGCTCCCTGAGGCTGCCCACAGCTGCCTTATGCTTCCTTGACTGAGCTCTCCTGCACTTCTATCTTTCACCAGAATGAACTAATTCTGACCTCACAGTGCCATAAGGCAATTTGCAGTAGTATCAAAGACATTGCCAGCTCAGACTACCATCTGTAAGATCATTACAGCTATTAGAAATAAAAGCTTTCCTCCTGTATTCTTGACTCTGCCTAGAATAGGAAATGAGAGCCTAGTCTGGTGGGAACTGTGGCCAAATCTGTGAGATATCAAATACTCAATTTCCCATAGAAATTAGAGGTAGATTAGATGCCTTGTCACAGTTGTGGATCTCATCTGATCCCTAGTTTCTTCTGAAGATGTCGGCCTTGCCAGCTCAACACTGAATAATACATCCCTGTGTGTGGCATACATACACACATGTATGTATCAGTGTACTGTCAGCTTATCTATGTGGTGCTATCAGGGAATTAGTCCCACTCTGCCATTGGGAATGAGCTGTGTACATATTTTATACTGAATGAGAATTCAGGAAGCCAGTGCACAAATGACTGTTGCAGTCCATTATCATTCTGTTCCTTTTTGCATGGCATTATGTTTCCCAACACATTGCTATACTGTTGTGTCATATTTTTAAACAAAAAATACTGAACATGCCACTTGTAAACATACTCCATGCAACTTGATGTGCTGAAGAGTTACATGCTCCAGCTGTCCGTGCTCCAGCTGCAGCAATGGCATGGCTTTACCTCTCTCATTGCAAGCAGTTATTATTCTTTATTTTCCCCATAGTTTTATCTTGGCCTATTTTACTTCTGCAAGTTACAGCTTTTCCATCTTCAAATTAGTTCTCTTGCTTTTAAGTAACTACCATTTAAGATGGTGGAAAGCCCATTGCAGATAACTGTGCATAGCACTTATTAAGTTAACCCCTCTGCAGCAGGAAGGCTTAGGTCACACAGGCCCTTTTCAGTCCAAATGTCATTTCCAAGAATAATTTCCCCTGGTTGCTTAGCAACTTCTCTTAATCTTTCCTTTCTCTCATTCATATCAATATCCAGTCCCTCGGCCACATCGCAAAGCCAAGGCATTCTGCCTCTGGCATGCTGGTCACAGTGTCCTGCTAAAAAAAAGCCAGAAACTCACTGGGACCCATTTTCATTGTTTTGTTCCCCAAAATGGTTGCATTTAAGGTTGGCTTGCCCAAGGAATAAATACAGCATAAGATTTTCAGGCAACAAAGAAATAGCTCTATTGTTGCCTTCAGGCACTGAGGCACAGGTATGTGACTCACTTCAGCTTTGCAGTTCTTGAGAGACTCCAGTCTGGGCAAGGGCCGCCTCTTGCTCCATTTGCAAGAAAGCACCTGAGAAAATCTTGACACCAGCATGTAGGAATAAGGTTCAAGCTTCTAGAGAGTTCCCATGCCTTTTCTTTTTCTTTCTTTCCTTTCCTGTTTTCTTTCAAAAAACCTTTGAGAACTTTGTCTGAAGCTGGCAGAACAGCAGCATGGCTCAGGTGGAAGAAGCTCAGTTTAGAGGAGTTAGAGCATCAGATGTACATACTTTCCCTGTGTGAAGGGGAACACAGATTATCACTCAAAATACATAGCACAGCCTTGCATCGTTGAAATATAACTTCATTTCTGCAGTTAATTTTGTGCCCTTGCCATTTTATACTAATTTATGCACAATTCTTTCCCTTTCTCTTCTATGCTGCTTAAGACCATGCCTCACAGATAGTACTGCAATATCATTGTCTGCTTACAGAATAATCAAGGGTCTAAGCTTTTCTCATACACCCAGGTGCAGCTCAGAATCCAGTGAAGGTGGTATCATATTAAATAAAGTCAAAATTGCCCATGTATATCTTAAAATCTTAAATGTTATTAAAATCACTTCCTCTGAAGATAGCATTTCCTCGGAAGTGCATTTAGCAGTCATTGTCCGAATACAGGAACTTTCAATATTTCTCATCCTTATGATTGCACTGGTTTATCCACTGGCAAGAACAAAATCATAAACACAAAATATCACTATAGCCTCACATGGTTTGATTTTTAACTCTGCTGGCATCCCTGTGTTTGCTTATGCATAAATAACAAAGATGTGCTCTGCAGTTTTGTGTGGGGAACCCCACAGGCACCTTATGTTTCTCAAGCTGTAGGAAAAAATTGTGACCTTGGTCTTCAGCCATGCCACTGAGGAAACTTCAGCTGAGACCTTTATCAATTTTAAAGTCTCCTTCACTCTGCAAAGCTAGGCAGATACCAATGTTGGTTCAGATCAAATCACCCTTTCAATAAATAACTAATTGAAATGTAAAAATAAAGTCATTTCAAGTTCTTGGTGATATTCAGGATTTTCCACAAGACTAGATTAAAGCCACTGTTCTTATACATACCTCAGTACTCATAATGATGTACAGTCCTTACTGGAGACTTCTAGTCGAAGATGAGAAATAGAAACAGTTTTCAGGGTGTTTGGAGACATCAGATGATTACCAGGTTGTTGGCAAGTCAATGTCCAAGAAACCTGTCAGTGAAGAAGCAACACTCAGCTAAAACAGGACATAAGGTGTCCCTGTGGTATGAAGTCCACATCAACCAAGGGAAGTTTTTAAGCTGTATCAAGTTTATGGACAACCATTATCAATACCAATATTATACTCCATTCCTCTCAGTGGAACAAGAACAACAGGATAGTTCATGCTATCTCTTTGGAAGTGAATAGCAAAATCTTGACTTTTTTACTTGAACTGCAAGAACTGGATAGAATTATGAAGATATCCAGGAAATCACTGCTAATGGTGATACATCCTGGAACCAATATTATAGGGTTAGGGTCCCATCCTGGTATCAATATGATATCAAACAAAACTAGACAGATGAGAGAAAAAACGTGTCTCCATTTTTAATGTCCCAAAGAGTGAGTTGCGAACAGAATAAAAATAATGGAGACAGATCATTAGTCATATTCCTAGAATGAAATGGGTTTTGTTTTTGCAGAGCCTTAAACAGAAGAGTTTTTTGAAAGACTGGGTAACCAGTTGTTGTATTGTTGCAGCAATAATTATTGAGAATGGTGGCAAGTGGAGCAGCAAGGAAGGTAATACTTTAAAAATCTGAGTATGCAGAAGAGATAAATGCAACACAGACATTAACTCAGCAAATCATGACAGAAAGAGTGAAAAGAAACAGCATTCCATTTGCTAGAACTTGCAGTAAGAAGCAAAAAGAATTGGAAATTTCTCATTTACAAGAAGACATTTAATATAATTGGCATTACAGAAATCTGGTGGGAGGAATTGCATGTCTGGAGTGTTAAAAACATTGCTTTTAATCTAGTTAAGAGGAATAAAGCAGGTATAATGTAGGTGGAAGAATTGCCTCGTGTCACAGGCACCATTGCTCACCTTAGGGACTTGAAACTACAGTCCAGAGCACGATTAATATAATTTGAAAAAATGAAAAGGCTGGACATCAGCTTGAAATCTGGTTATACTACCTACAAGTTGGTTTGCTTTTCTTTTTTTAGATCTTTTTTTCCTCATTTGACACATATGGGTAGATTGACCACGGCAAACCAATTAGAAGAGTATATATGTAGATTATAAGATTGTTCTCTTAGGTTGCTATTCTGAAATTTGCATCTTTGACTTGGATGCTACCTGGCATGGTGCTGGATCCTGTCCTTATCTGTTCAGCCCTTCAGACTGCCTGCTGATGTTTCTGTGGGTTTTTTTTTTAACTTTCTGTAAGTGTTTATAAATTTTAATTTAGCATTAAAAGGTCATTGAACAAAGTTGTTTTTCTTCTCCCTAAATTTTTGTTATTTACATTCCCACTTAAAGGTCTTTCAGGGTCTAAAACTTTTACCTGTTCCGGTTCTTTCTGAATCCTATAAGGTAAGATTAATTGATTAGCGTTAGTACTGATAAAAAGGAGATAGTTCTTTTCTTGTATATGAGGAACATTTTAGGCAACTCCATCTAAAAGAAAAGATCAGACAAAAGAGAAGGAATAAGAACTAATACTGTAGTTCTCTAAGAAAAGTTTTAGATGGTTAAAGACCTACAATCAAGGCAGAGAACTTTTTTAGAGCAAACGTTTTCATTGGATAAATGAAGAACAAATAGAAGCCAGCTATATAACAAAGAAACAAGGAGGAATAGGTAAAATGAACATGATGTCTAGGTCAGAGTACAGGAATGTGTAATAAGAGAAGTTAACAATGTTAGATAAAAATCCATGGCAGGCAGGGCAAAGAACAAAGCAACTTCCATTTAAGTGTTTTGGAAAATATAGTAATAATGAAGGTACGATGAGCAGCCATTTACTGAACAGCTCTGTCTACCTCATCAGGAACAGCCTTTCTATAATCATTTGCTGCTTTATATCTGGAAAAAGGCAAGACAAGATACTAGATTGTTTTTATTGCAATGATTGAATGATTCCCAGGCCAGCAGTAACTAAAGAAGCCCACTGAGCTGTATATAGGGGATAAACACTTGAGTCAACAGAGCTAGATAACTTTTTCACAAGTAATGAAATAAATTTTCTGAGGAAGATTGTAGACAGTTGATTTTCTACATAAAATAAATTTTAGGAGAGGCTACAGAAAATACCTGATGTCTGGAAGAGCTGCAACATTGTCCACACTTCAGCAGGAGCAAACAGAATGACAGATGGTGGCTTAATTTCATAGCAATCTCTAGGCAAAATAGTGGGAAATCAAATAATCAATTGTAGGAGATTCAGCCCACAGAAAATGAGCCATCTTACATCTGCCATGGCAACACGTTTGCCACTGCTGCTCTTTGTTCTGCCCAAACGTTTAGTGATGGTTTTTGCTCTGCAGGCAGGAAGATACAGCTAATCTCAACCTTTTTGGCCTTAAACTCTTGGCTTTAAAGGGTTTAAAGCCCTTTAGGCTTTAAAGGCCCCAAAGGCTTGCTAGCTTTTCTGTGCTACTTGCCCTCCTTCCTTTTTTCCTGAGTCAATGCTCTTTAGTTGTAGATGGAGAAACAGTTTATTCATTGTACCTTCACTGGCTGCTATTAGGTAGAGTCTATCCAATCACAGGGATTTGACTGATAAAGAATGATTTGATAAAGAATTAGAGGAAGATAATAATTAACAAGTAAATGTGATTTTATGGAAAACAAGTCTTGCCAGACAGTTGATTTAAATTTATTAAGTGATGGAAGGTAACTTGTTTGAAGTCTTGAATGGTGGTGATGTACTTGACTTTGTTCTATATAAAGTCATGATTGAAAAATGTGTGATCTAAAATATCTTCAAAGCACATGTACTGGTTAATTAATTGGAATGTTTCTTGTAAGATAACAGGGAAAAACCATCGCCTGAAATTTGAAAATCTATCATCACCTATAGTTTCTAGAGCTCCAGTGCACAGCAGCTTGCTCATAATCTAAGCAATGAGCTAGAACATGAAAAAAACTCAATTATAAAGAAATTTTGCATGGTAGTGGCAGAAGACTGTAAATAAGGTGCAAGGCGTTTGAGAAATCTGCAGAGAGCAGATATGCACAGCAGAATCCTCACTAAGATAATCCCCAAACTGAGCAAATTCTGTCATAAAAGAAGAATCATTCACTTGACCTAACTACAAATGCAAATACAGACTGTACCGGCTTTGCATATGTGATATGAGAAATGTTGCACCCAGGGATCCAGTTGACTTTTAAAGACTGCTCATACTGATGCACCTAAAGAAGGAAGAAAGGGAGACCATGTTGGATAGTCAGACATGCATAGAAAAAAATATTAGAAGCATGACTCTTCGCAGTACTTGATAAAACATCTTAAGTTAGCTTCTTAGCTTGTGAGAGAGAACTATTACTTAAAATGGGAAGTTTTGAGGTACAGAAAAGTAAGGCACAAGTGTGTCTCAGCATGAGTCAGACGCTGAGTGGATAAGGGCTAGCAAAGGTTTCAAAATATAAACTTGGTTTAAAAAACAGAGTGAACAAATAGATAAAACTCTTACATGAATAGGGCTGGAAGAGACTGCATGGCTTATCCATTTCAACACACCACAATTTAAGCAAGAGGTTTTGCACAGGCATTGCACTGGGCTCTCTTTTAAAGGGCTTGTGTAACCCCGCCTGAAAGGTACAGCAAGGGGTCCTCAATGCAACCACCTGCTCAAAAGAGCAGCAGCAAGAAGGTCAGACAATGTGGCTTGGGGCTTTCTTCTGCCTGATCTTGAAAAGCTCTGAGAATATGGACCTCACTACCTCTCTTGGCAACCTGCCCCACTCTGGACTGGCCCACTGGACTTACAGTGTTTCAACTTAGACCCACAGTCTCTCATCCTGCTGCCTTGCACTGCTGTGGAGAGCTTGGCTCCATATTTTCAGTGACCTGCCTGTAGGCAGGGGAAGGCTGTTCTGAGGTGCCCCCAAAGCCTTCCCTTCTCGAGGCAGAATTAGCCTTGTCTCTCAGGCTCCACTTGCAGAGTAGATGCTCCAGCATCTACTAGCCACCTGAGCATCCTGATGGCCCTCCACTGGATTCACTCCACCTAATCAATCTCTTCTTTGGGTTTTGTTACACAATAAAAGGCTACAAATGTACTCCCATTAATTTCCCAGCATAGATTTGTAATGAAAAAAAGAATACTGCTGATCTGATGGGATTAGGAGAGAGACTTTTGTTCATTGCTTATACGAACCCAAACAGCTCCACTGGTCAAGCAGTATCAGTAAAGTGGTCAGCATTCCCAATTCAGGATGCTGTATCTTCAAAAAGACCCTGTCAGTAATGAAGATCAGGGATAATCCCCTGCTGATCAGGGACTGAGATGATTTTGGCTGGATTTGATTCTCACTGCATCTTCTAGAGCAGGACCTAAACTCATAAAACCACCACAGAGGAATGATTTTAATCTGCTTTCTAATTTGAGAAATGGATCAGTTAACCTGGGCCAAGTACTGCCCGTAGAAAAAAACCACAAACACACACACAAAAGAACAAAAACAAACAAACAAAAAACTCCATATATTTGAATACTCATGTAATATTTTACAATATTTTCACCTGACTACTATGAGGTCTCTTTGTATTTGTTCCTGTGAATATTCTGTTAAATTAAGTTACTCTATGATGTGACATGAAAGCCTCTAAAGTTAAGTTGTTTTGAGTTCCAAAACCTTTGGCCTGGCAACTTGAATGCCATGCAACATATGCATTAAATTAAAACAGCTCAAGATAATAATTTTTTTAAATTAGCTACTCTTCAAATATCACTCAATTTCTGGACAAACAAAATATTTGTTGTTCAGATTATATATCATCTTCTCCAAGTCACAGATACAAATGTCTCTCTCTGAAATATGTTTAATGCCTTTGCCTCTGCCTTTTATATCAAATCCAAAGCACTGTTCCGAATGTAAGTTGCTTCTTAAGAATTTGCTTCAGATTAAAAGAATTCATATTCATCAGCATTTTTTAGTTTTGCAATGTTAGAAACAACAGAAACACTATAATAGAAATGTTAAGTTCCTAGAATACTTCTTAAATGAGAATCAGATTCATCCAGAATGAATAAAACATGATAGATGCAATGCACGTTGTGCTCAGAGAAAGTGGTTCTCTTCCACTTTGAAAGGAGCTTTATTAACTAATTACACAGTAATAATCAGAACATGCTGATCCCAGGGATTAATGACCTGAAGGGTGTGATTGTTTCTGTACACACCTTGGTCCATTAGCTCCCAGCAGGCCCCTAGTTATTCATCCTCAGGAAATTGCACTGTTGTTATTGTCATATTAAACTGCATATGAGAGCAGAGCCTTCAGGTTTATGGATAGCTTAATTTTGTTGGCTAATGTAGAAGTAGTGAATGTATACAGCAAAGGGAATGAATGTCATGTGTATCAAATTAATTCAGAATAATCTCTGAACTTTCTATTCGCTTGATAATCACAACAGATTTTCCAGTAGTAACATGACTGATTTCATTTCACAGCACTGTACTTACTGCTGGTACCAGCATTTTCACATTGGCATAATTTGTCATTTAGGTTTTTTAAACAGTGGTATATACATAATTTGACAATTTTGGAGTTTAATAATTTCAAAATAGTAATTGCAGTCATCCACAAAACTACATAAACTTTGAACAAGGAAAGGGAAGGGAGGAGAGGGGAGGGATGAGCTGAATTTTTCCTGCTGCCAATAGGGCTTGCTTTCACCCATGAATTGAGAGTAGTGAGAACTGTGAGCCCAAATCTCCCAAAAAGCGCTGGAATGGCAAGTCCTCACCACCAAAAGCCCTCTTTCCTGAGGGAGACAAGGCATAGCCTCTTTCCTACTGAGTATGTCCTTCCTTCAACATAATTTTCCACAACATAAAATACAGTACAACTGCTTTATTAAATCCCAACTAGATGAAGAAATTTCCTACAATGCGATTTTCTAAGACAAAATGAAAGGAGCTGAACATCTCCCCAGACCTGAGACATACTGCTAGTGCTGCTACATGCAAAACTAGATCTTATAGCTTTGTCTTGTGATAATCAGTGTGATGGGGTGGTTTCTTCAGCTCAGCAGCTTTGTCAGCATTGACTGTTATTTGAGGTTTAACCAGGGCATGGTCTGCTACTGGCAGCAATGGCTTAGTCACATTTGTAAGCACAGCATGGCACTGTTGTTGTAACTTGTCAGACAAGCACAAGTGGGACATGTGCTCTGGACTTGTGCCATTTTGTGGAAACGGTGGTCTTCTCATTAAAGCCAGGAACAATATCAAAGTATTGAACATGCCTTCTAAAGAATGCAAGGCTCAATGAAAAAAAAGTAGGAAAGCTTCTACTTTTTAGTCCAGTGTAGAAATATGATAATGAGCAATTTTACGGTGACTTTCATTAAAGTGCTTCAAGCAGCTTGGGTGAAACATACCTTGAATCCGTTGTTTGTTCACCATTTGCAATTTTAGAAAAAAATCTTTGATATCTATGCATTAAGTTTGATTTTGTCCAAGTAAGACTACATATTCAAAAGTAAACAGTATTTTTCCCATCATCATATTATCCCAGTCCCTTACAAGTATTCGTTAACATATTCTCATTTTATCTGGATAAAAGAAAAAAGCAGTATTTCAAGCCATCATTTTTGAGATGAGATAGCAAGGTATAGGAAGACTTAAAAATTGGGCAAGTGGAGCCTAGAGGTAAAGCCTAGGGGCGATGCCTTAATCACAGGTCATCTCATCTTCCTGCTTGCCTGGCCCACTCCCTTACCCTACCACAGCATATGAATATATACATATTGGAGGAGGTTAGATGTCTTGTTCTTTGTTTTTTTTAGCATGCATTAGAATAATAGAATTATTTGGGTTAGAAGGGACCTTAAAGATCATCTAGTTCCAACTCCCCTGCCATGGGGCTTTAGTGCTAGTCCCTTGTCTTAAAGAAGAAAGTGCTATACACTTCACAGTAAGGCTCCATGCCTCAGCCCATTCTCTCTGCTTTCTACAGGGATACTCAGCTCTGCATCTCAACAAGCCAAGAACCTGTCCCAGAAGTATTATCTTCCCTGGAGTATGGAGCTTTCTGGAAGATGAGGAAGTCCTTAGAGCAGAGAATTTATCATTATTCTAGCAATGACTTTGTAGATTATGAGGATGATTTTGAACTCTGTTCTGAAATTGAGGAGGATGAAACACAGTTAGCTAAGCACAGATGTGAATTGCTTGTGTTGGCCATCATTTTTGTGGTGCATGTAGCTGCATGCTGTACAATCTCAGAGAGAGGAAAAAGGACCTGTAAGACCCTATACTAGACATGACAGGAATGTGGATCAGTACAGATGTTTCCTTGCTGGAAAAAAGAGAAAGTTCCTGGACCACCTGAAAACTTCCTGACCAAAATATGAGCACAATGTTATACTCTGCTTTGGTTGTCTGCTTTGAGATGCTCAAAATACTGATGAGACTAAAAGATTAATTTGAACCGTGAAGTGTTTCTTAATACTGGTACAAAACTATTAATGCTTTTATACGTCTTGGCTGGGTAAAGCTTCCATCAACTGCTCTCTGCCCAGCAGTTCAGATTTTCCAGGCTCTGGGGTTTCTGTAAAAAGAAGGAAAGAAAGGAAAACCGTTACTATCTCTACAGAGGTATAGCATAAGTGTCTTGTCTCACAAGCTGCCTAATGATGAACAATGGGGAAGAGGGAACAAAGAGAGGAAAGTAGAGCCTGGTTGCCTCATATTATACAGACCTATGCAGCCAGACGTATCTGCCTAACCAGGGTCCAAAAAGTTATACCTCTGTGAAAGGACATCCACAAGTCCTCATATAAGGTGTTTAACAGTCCTTGATAGCAAAGTCTTGCCAGAAGCTTCTCAAAGCATCTGCTTTTGGTGCCTCCAGCATAAGGGCAACAGCAAGCTGCCTGTGACACCAGGAAACCCTCATCCAAAGGCAAAGGCTGGGACCCTGAAGATAAGCAATCTTCCTCACACTGGGAAATCCCTCACACTGGGTTGTCATAATGGTAGGGATGGCAGCTTGGCTTCGGACAGTGACGGAAGGTCATTGGACCAGCTGTACATAGTGACAATTACAGGTTTGCAGGTGGTAGATCAGTAACAGTTTTCCAAGGAGGCTGTTGGTCACTCCAGGTGAGTGTACACTCCAGGTACTCTTGGTCACCTGGGCCATGTGGCCTCCATGCTATGGACAAAATGAGATTCAGGAGACCACAACCAGCCTTCTAGGTTTATGCTTGAGAGGGCAAGTCTAAATTTCAGTAAGGCCATTTCTTGGGTTTTGTTTCCTCTAAGCAAAATTCACTCAAACTGTGCCATAGGAACAAGAAGAGAACACCTGTAAGCATACCTGACAGCCAGGACTGTGTATTACACAGAGCTGTTACAGTAGTTAGGGTTTGCCTGATACAGTTCTGCCTGGGAGAGAGATTATTTATGTACCTGTCTTAATGGCAACGCAGAAAGACATCAAGAGTTTCCAGCTGTGCTTAGTTTGAGTCTGAATGAGTTTTCTGCAGGGATGCTGATCTCTGATCTTTTTCTTTTCTACTTTTTGTATATTCGTCACAAAACAGTGAAGAAGTGTGGGGCCATTGAAGGAAGTGTAGCTGGGTTTGATCTGACATGGTCAGAATTTGTAGTATTTCATGAGTGTGTCATTGTCGTAATGTCTCTGGTAGTGAATTTTTTTGTGTGTTGTTTGAAAATGCTCTAATGATACTTTTCCAGCAACATACTGTCTCAATGCCTTTGAAAAAAAGGTCAGCTCTCTGAACTGGCCTTTGCTAGGTGATAGCTCTCCTGTGTGGTTTAATCCTCAGCCAAAGATACAGGACAAACTTCTGATTGTGGCTGGATAGTCCTGGCATAATATATTAATTATATAATTTAAAAATTACTTTGGATAAAAAGTGTAGATCTTCCTAGAACTGTAAAGCTCTGAAAGTGAATAAGGGCTCCTTTTGCCGCCCACTGCAATATAACCATCAGTAAAGACAAGCCATCTCTGCCACAGACTATGAATAACAAAAATGAGTGGCAGACATCTCTACCTTAGAGATATGAGGACACACAGTCTGGCAGGTGGGGATGCTGACAGCTGGAGCAAAACATCAAGATATATTGATGTTCAGCTGTCACTTGGTCTCTCCAAATCAAAACTGGGTGTCTTTCTGGAGAACAATTCATAGATCAATGGGCCAGGGTGACTCTTTATAGCACATGGCATATTGGTCAGACTAAATAACTAGAGCTATCTTCCAGCCTGAATATCCATTCGTCAGCCACTCAGAGCAGTGAATGAAAGACTGTGCATTCAGTAAGAACCACAGGCAGAAATTGAGCTAGGCAGTGGCTGTAATGTCCTGACCTTCCAGCGGGCAAATCACTGCTCCTTAAATAAATAAAGCCACAATATATTCTATAGGAAAGTGTACAGGGCCTAAGTGGTGGGACTTTTTTCCCCAAGAAACTTTCTGTTTCTCTCCATGCTTCTTTTTTTGATGCTGTTTTATTGTGAGACAAAGGATAGGAACAGTCCATGACTTTCTTTTGTAGCTTATGGTTTTATATACCACATCTGAAAATGAAATGTAGCATGAAATTTACTTTTTGTCCTGATGTGAAATTGGATCAAGTAAAAGCAATTTCTGTATTCTTAGCAAGAAAGGCTCCTTAAAATTGGTTGAAATGGCCTCCATTCAGTTTAAAAAAAAAAGCACATCAGATTTGTACCTCAGCTTGCAATGATTTTACTACCATCTGATATAAGACTGATGATATTGAATTACAGATGGATCACCATATCAAACAACAAAATTATGAGATTTTCCTTTTGCACTGATGTATTGTTCAAACCCTAGCACTCTCTGACTCAATCAAAAGCACCAGGCTCTACACAGCTGCAGCTAAAAGATCTTCTGCAGTAAAACATTGGCTCTGTTCATAGCAACTAGGGTAATAGTTTTTATTTTCATAATAGTGTTCAGTGACTCATGTTAAAAAAAAAACCTCAAGAAATACAGGCTTGGAATGCTTGGGGTTTTTTTTTACTATTATTAATTGTTCTTCCATTTGAATGTGGCAGTACAGTTCAGAAATCTCTGGAAAAAAAAATCATACTATTGCTATTACTATTATTAATCCTCAGGCTAGCAGGACAAATCAGCTGCCCGGGAGGTTGCAGCAAAGTAGGGAGGAAGCATGAGGGCTCATAGCCTCCTTCTAGTTGGCTTCCCCCTGCACTTGGTCCTGCTGCAGGAGCTAGGTGACAAACACAGGAGCTGTCACAGCACTGCCCAGCTTCCCCGACACAGCCACCCTGCAGCACCATGCAGCAGCAGCATATGCTCTACCACAGCACTAGAGGTACAAATCAGCCCCAGCATGGCAGAGTGCAGCCCCTCTGGTGCAACAAGAGATGCTCTTGTAAGAAATTCTGAGAAGATGCTCTTTACAGACCTTATAAAACAAAACAGATCTCATTAAATAAAACAAAACAGATCTCATTAAATAAAACAGCTTTGAGACCAAACCAGTCCTTAGAAGTCCTCCAAAACACCCTCCTCACAGTGAACATTAAATAGCATTAATACACATAAGTTGGCAGAATAAACAAAATGAGGGTGCCTCCACGCATCCATAATGACGGCACTGCTGTGCATGGGGAAAACAAGCCCTCCCGGAGAGTAACTGTCTTCTCAGCATTTCACATTGCCTTTCAAACTACCTAGAAATACGGTCAAACCACAGTGGTTTGAGTAAATAAAAAAATCATCCCAGTTTGTAATTAGTATAAAGAAAAATTATAAAATATACTGAAAAATGAGACCTTCCTCAGGCCATGAGTAATTGTTTCTGACACAGCATTCATAGAATTGTAGAATCATAGAATGTTAGGGGTTGGAAGGGACCTCTGGAGATCATCGAGTCCAACCCCCCTGCCAAGCAGGACCATAGAATCTAGGACAGGTTACACACGAATGCATCCAGATGGGTCTTGAAAGTCTCCAGCGAAGGAGAGTCCACAACCTCTCTGGGGAGCCCGTTCCAGTGCTTCAGTAAAGAAGTTCTTCCTCATACATAGAATCATAGAATCATAGAATGTTTCAGGCTAGAAGGGCCCTCTAGAGGTCATCTAGTCCAACCTCCCTACACAAGCAGGGACATCTACCTGGGTCAGGTTACTCCAGTTGCGCCTTGGCCTTCCTGACTTTGTCCCTACATAACCAGGCAACATCCCTGTATTCCTCCCAGGTTACCTGTCCCAGTTTTAACTGTTTGTGCAGTTTAATCTTTTTCTTTAGTTCAGCCAGCAGTTCTTGACTCAGCCATGCTGGTCTCTTTCCTTTCTTGCCTGATTTCCTGCACATGGGTATTGAGAGCTCTTGCGCTCTACGGAAAGCCTCCTTAAAGATCTGCCAGCTCTGCTCCGCCCCTTCATCCTTGAGGACTACCTCCCAAGGTGCATCATGTTGAGGTGGAACTTCCTGTGCTCTAGCTTGCATCCATTGCCCCTTGTGCCTCGCAGGGCACAAGTGAGAAGAGGTTGCCCCTTTCCTCTTCACACCGAGCCCTCATATATTTATATACATTAATTAGATCTCCTCTCAGTCTTATCTTCTCCAGACTAAAAAGACCCTCTCAGTAGAGGGGGAGGAGGACCTCCCTCAATTGGCTGGACACGCTCTTCTTAATGCACCCCAGGATATCATTGGCTTTCCAGGCCACAAAGGCATATTGCTGTCCCATGGATAACTTGTTGTCCACCAGGACTCCAGGGTCCTTCTCCACAGAGCTGCTCTCTAGCAGATTGCCTCCCAGTCTGTAGTGGTGCATTTTATTACTCCTTCCCAGGTGCAGGACTCTGCACTTATTCTTGTCGAACCATTGAAGAGTGATTTGTCCATGTACAGGAACAATGTAGGATGAACAGCAAAACACAGGAGCTTTTATACATCAATTGTAATTATCTAGGTGAACATTATACACAGACACACACCCATATGCAGACACAGAGACTTCACTGAGAAAATTACTCTCAAACTGTTACTCTAAAGCCACAATGGTCAAATGACCAAACTATCAAACAAGTACTCAGGTGCTTGACTTCACCTGCTTGGACAGCCATAGCACAGGAAAGGGATTAGTCACAAGTAAGTGCTTAAGCAGGTGCAGGATGAGCTCTCAGACATCAAAGCTGCTATTATTTTGAGGAAGATCGTTGCCATGGTTTCTACAAAAATATTCCAGGTAACACTGAACCACTTGCTCAAGCTATTTCAGCAATATTCCCCCTGCTGATGGTGATGGTGCAAAAAAAACCCCTGCTTCAGCATCCATGCCTTTCAAACGGAGAGTTTCCAGCCTGTAGTAGGCAACCACGGGTTGAAGTCCATACACTCTGCTGTTTTGCAGAAGGCATGAAGTTTCCCAGGTCACCATGGCTGGACTGGTGACCACAAACCAGGGGAACGACTTAAGGTACAGCACATCACTGAAGCCCCAAAACTACCGATTAGCCACTCCAGGATTCAGAAGCACCAGTTTAAACACTGTGACTCCCTCCTCACCTGCCTTGTTGGTTCATCAACACCCTGTGTCCCTGCTGTCCCCTGGAAATACTCTGGGGACCCCATGGGCCTGCCTAGATCCCCACAGCAAGGGTTCCATGAGGAAACTTCACTAAGAAGGATCTGAGCCCACAGGACCTGTTTGAGTGCTCAAACCACAGGCTGTAGTCACTCCTGGAGCAAAATTCTGTGAGCACCACTTTGCAAGGAATAATGAAATACTTCTGAGGATGGAGATGGCATAAATGAGACCATACAGAAGTGTGGCCAGAGCTTCTGTCCACCAGGCTGTGGGCTTACCTCATCCAGCAAGTAACATTAAATGATATTATTCCAAAATATATACAATTAGTTGCTAACATAATCCAATTTTTAAATGCAATGGCATCCAATGTGTGCAGGCACACGTTGAGATGTATAAGAGCAGCTGGCCAGTTCCTGTGAGGGCATGAAACATCCTGGAGCAGCTAGTGGTGGAAACCATGGGCAAGGAGTGGTGGGATTTTTCTCTTGAAATAAAGTATGGATAAACTAAACACCAGAAAGAAGGCTAAGGGGTGTGTTTGGCAGTACAGCAAAAGGTACAAACTGTTACTAATAGTATCAGGCTGGAAGCAAGAGGAAAGTTCCGAGCCATCAGAGGCTCTGGAGCAGCCTCTCAGCCTGGACAATGGGCAAGACTACATGTTGAAGTGGGGCTTGGCATATGTGAATGGAAAAACATGAAGCAATGGGCAGGGATAGTGGAAAACTAGACTTGATGGCTCAGGATGGCTTGGCTCGTATTTGTATATCTGCAGGCAGAAGAAGTTTAGTCTGAAATTTGCAGGTTTTTTCATGGTGCTGATGCCAGGTAGCATGAATGAGCAGTGCTTTCCTCATTGCCATTTCTGTAAGCATCACTATTCCTTCCCATCCTCACACATGACCCAGCCTTGGTTTCACAGCTTTTTATTATTGCCACTGGAACTGTAGCCATAAAACATTGCGGCTATGTGGTTGGACTCGATGATCTTGAAGGTCTTTTCCAATCAGAAAGATTCTGTGATTAATAGAACCTGAAACTCAAAAAGGTTCAAATCTAAACAAAAATATTTCTAAAGTAAAAGGCTTTTCTGCAGCTACATTTTGCCCTCTGAAGACATGTTACAGAATGGCCCATGCCTGACTGAAGTAACACAGAAAACCTTCAGACACTACAGTAATGGGGATTCTGTAAAAACCTGCATAAAATCTGTACAATCTGATTAGGTATCTGTACACAGGAGGGAGAAATAAAGCTAACACTGTGCATTAGAGCACTGCCTAATAGCCTCTGCGGAGTCACACTGATTTGCTTTATGTGGTGCTTTCTACAGTTTATTCCCTGTTGTAAATCTAAATGTAATGAAGGAAATAACAACTTCTTTTCAGATCATCTAAGAAAAGATTGTTTAAAGCCATTAATATTGTGTAAGAATGAATGACAAGTCCACTGTATCCTGTATAAACCAGTTAAACTCTGTAGATTCAAGGGCTTTTTTAAATATTTTTGCAGCCATATTATTTGGAGAGCCCATAGGCCTCTCACTGCACCATCCTCACAGCTTGCTGTGGCCTGGCACTAGGCAATGTTCTGCTTTTTAAGAAGTGGATGTTCACAAAGAATTGGGGTGCTGAGTGGGACCAGCAAAACCCAAGTATTCATAGTGAGAGAGAAAGATGCTGTTCAGCCACTGTTTCTATGGCTTACAAGCATAAACTGGAGAACATGTGCTTATGTGCATGACTTGTGTGTGAGAGACTAAACAGCCATGAACAGCAGGTGATTTTGAAGAATAAACAAGCAAAACTGGGCTGCCTGCACTGCCTGGATAGTCCAGAGGAGCCTTCATTTTACACTAGTGACTCCATAGTCTTTAGGTGATGGTGCTGATCTTCACAGTGCTTCATGTTCTGAGTAGAAAGAGGAAATTACGTTTTAAGGCTTGTAAGCATACGCATCTTTGCTCCTATGCAATGAAAGGCTATCCTCAAAGGGCAAGAAAATTTTTCTTCTTGCAGGGAGTAAACATGCAGATTTCGTGTAAATTGAGAAGAGTTACAGAAGTATTCAGAATGATTTGATTTTGTTTATAGACAATGACAAAGCTGTCCACCAAACCTGGTGCAGCAAGTTCTGTTGTTTTAAGACACAAGAGCCCCACATGTATGTGGAAGTGACTGTGTGCCCCCACAGAGGACACCAATGTTACAGACCCACACACTTCTCATTTAGACACGTGGCAGATTGTGAAATGGGTGGCTTTTAACAATCCTAGGTCACAATTTCTAGGCAGACTCTACTTGTAAAAAGTCCCTAAATGATATGCCAGATTCTTGTGGCTAGCATTAGAGATAGTCCTATGCACATCTATGATTATAGATAATTATTAGTTGTGGTTATGAACAATTTATTGACCTATCGGATGTCTTTATTAAGGTATGCATGATTAATTTATTAGCTTGCCCATGGTAAAGTGCTTAAAACTAAAAGTGAAATGTAAAATAAGGCTAATTTTTTTCAAGCTCCATTTTCCAAACAAAAAATTCTTCCCTACTGAAAGATAAAAACATCAGAAGGAAATATTGTTCTGAAAAAAGAACAACTACTCCTATTGACATACCACATCTACCAGCACACACATACACAGACACATCTGTATGGCTTTAGGCTTTGGAATAGTGGAATTGCCCCAAAACCATCTCCCTCAGACTTGTGTCCTTGCTGGATCAGTTGCTTTCACTTTCTCTCTGACCCTGCTGACAATTCTAAAAGAAATCTCCCTGGCAGATAAGATAGTTTGCGCTTTCATTTTTTATTAACCAAAACTGATCACTGGAGTTTTATACTTCTGCTGTACCCTGCTCCAATACAGGAGGAAAGACCTAGGCAGAAAGGTGCTGAAGACCAGGGGTGCAGATACTGAATCAGTGCTTTCACAGTATTTTTACTCACAATCAAGCTATGTTTCATCCTTCTACCATGCATAGGAAGAAAAAAAAAAAAAAGATTGATTGATTGGGAGTGATAAGGGGCTAAGTGGGGTTGCATACTGGTAATGCCACATGGGAAGCTTTACAGCTTTCCTGCGTGCAGAGGACGAGTCCTCCATGTATGGTGAGCAAGGCGTATGCAACAGCAGCACGAGTAGTAGGAAGATGGACATACTGCCTGATTTACATTTCTTTATAGTCCTAGAAGTTGTAGGTGCTGCACCCTAGGCCAGATCTGGCTTTCAGTTGATAGTGGTTTATATATGAAGTTTTCAGAAGAGAAATTCAAACAGTGAGTGAAGAAAGATACAAAAAGAAGGATACAAAAAGACAATGGCCTGTCTTTTTTTAAGAAAGGCCACACTCTCAGACAATGTCACAGCACATTCCTACAGAAGACCTCAGTTCTCTGAAAACTCAATATTGTTTCAGTGTGCACACTGTATTGTCAAAATTACCAGATCTTTTTTTGGTCAAAACTGCTGGATTTGTCCACCGAATGGCATTTGCTTACACTTTAGGAATATAACAGAAGAAGATTGCCAAAATTTGAGGTTTTTCCATACCCAAGAACTGGGCTTAAACAGTTAGTGCTACAAGTCCTACAACTTGCTACGGGAGAACTCCACAGTCATGTCTCAGACGATAACAACAGAGAGACACTGAACAATTAAAACAGCAGCTTTTTTTCAAACAATTCCCATTCTGTGAATGTTATATGTGGTGGAAAAAAGTGCACAGCAGATAGGTACGGGAGGATAATTTTAGTCACGACATCCTTACAAAGCAGCATCTCTTGCTTTCTAGATTTATTTGCAGGGCAATAGGCAGCAGTACTCAGTGCGTAACGGAATGCTAAGCTAGGGGAGCTGTCATGATCACAAGGTGCCAGGCAGCAAGTGTCCAGCATAGAGGGACCCCAGGAAATCCACCATCTGCCAGGACTTGCTGCAGGCCATAGAGCATACCTCTCTGCAACAAACTCAAAGCCTATGATAATAAATCAAGATCCACCCAGAGGAGGAGGACAGAAGAAATCAGAGACATCACTCACACCACTGGCTCTCCAATAAATGCGAATTGATGTGCTATTGCAAAAATCTTAAAAAAAAAAAAATCCTAGATGGACCAACAAAGCAGATCAGAATCATGCTACCAGAGCAGACATGAGAAGCCCTCAGTTGTCCTTTCTGTCTAGACTGAGTTCTGGTGACAGGCTTAAGCAAAGCAGGAAAGAGGACATGCACTCAGATTCCTTTGAAGAGTACACTCCAGTAGCAATAATTCATGTTGCCACCACACTGGTTCACCAGTCACCAGTGCCAGGGGAAGCCAAGGAGAGGTGCTCTTTCCAGGACCTCAGAGAGCTGAAATACACTGTAATGACAGTACAAGCATGGTGTCAGCAGAGGAACACAGCGTCTCCTCAAAAACTCTTTGAATTTATTTTGTTGATGCCAAGGTCTCACAGCACAAACTTCATAACTTTCCTCCAAGAATTCCTCCTGTCATTATTCTGCCCCTTGTGTGGGGCCATGAAGCTCCATCTTAAAATAAGCCCAAGTCCCCCATTTCCCTGACTGAATGAGCTCTTCAGATCTTGCCTCTTCAGATACCCAGAAATTGTCTTCTAATTTGCAGTATAAATTTATTCATGACCAAAATGTAGCCATTTGATCCTAAGCTAATATTATACTTCAACTGAAAAAGCTTTTTCCTCTCCTCAGAATATACTACCCAACACATTTAGTAAGAGATATTACATCCCCTGTGACCTTTGTTCGACCTGGATAAATGAGCTAAGCTCATAAGAGGAAATGTTATAATTATTTTAAAATAAAATTACCAGTTCTGCTAATGACAAAGCACAGAGAGAGTACAAAGTCAGGAGGACTTCAGTAGTAACAATTAATACCAGAAGGTACCTGCCTTAGATGTTTTAGCTGGAGACAATCATTAATTTCCCAAATATATCTTTCCCCACGAGACACAGCAACGGACAAGACTCCTACTAAAGATGAGAATAATTCACTTTACACTTCACAATACCAAACCCACCCAGTCTCCAGTCAGCATCCAGCTGGAACAGCTCTTTGCATGTCTTCTGTCTTTGCCAGCATGGGTCTCAGGAGGTCCTCCAGCCACAGCACAGGTGGTGAATGCATTAGCTGCTGTGGAAGACAGAAGACTGGCTGTGCTGAGGAGTGATCATTTCACAGGTTATTACTGAATTTGTTTTCCACTGACATAGACCGTCATACCCACTCGGCTTCATTTCCAATCAAATCTTTTTTCAATCTTTCTTTAACCAAGTTGTGATTTTAAGACACTTATGTTTTTACTTTGACACATCAGAAGTTGAGTGGCACATAAATGCACTGGGAAATTTGGCCCCACCTTGGAGAAGAGCCCTGTCATTTAACCGGGAGTGCTCAGTATACCAAACACTCAATCTCCGACAAGGAATAGCAGAAAAAAATGGCTCAAATTTTAAGGACAGTCTTCTCTAAGAAGTCAGTGACTGAACAGATATGAAGCTGTGATTGGGACGCAGCACTGCACACCTGCGCCTGGGAAGAGAGGCCCTGGAAGGGCAGCCTCGAGGCTCTTTTCTCCTTGTCTGAATTAGAACCCTGCAGGGGTGAGAAGCACTTCATCATGTACAAACCTAGTCCAGCAAGGATGAATCAGCTGTTGAACACTCTACCCACTCTACTGATAGTGCTTAAATCCTGATGATATGTACCTGTATAAAAGATGACTCCATAAATGCTAGAGGAAACTGCTTCCGTCTGCACAGAGGAAGAAAAGTTTTCTTGCCCTGCAGTCTGATAAAACTTGTAACAGCTGTAGGAAATTACTCCTCTTCCTCATCTGTGGTTCATTTTTCCCAAACCATTACTTTTTCCTCCATGAGCAAAAACATTGTAATAGGATACTACAGCTGGTTTCCATCTTGCATGTACCCTTATGGATGTTTGGTCCAGCCCTGGTGCACCTCAGCGAAGTTAGAAGAAAGGACACAATTTGCAGCATCTAGCAGAAGCTGGAGGTAAGCAAGTGGCAGCAGATGACACCTGGACTGTCTGCAGAAGGTGCTGAGACACTTGAATCATGCAAGAGCCTGGGGCATTTCCACAGAAGTGCCTCATTTATTGCCTACACCACTGCTTGCCCAGGCTGCACACCAGGAAAGGGAGACTGGGAAAAGAAAGAAGCTTTATAAGCCCGTGGACAGTGCCTGTGCTCATGTGAATGGTGAGTGCTTTTTCCATTGTGCAGGCTGATTTAAACCTGGCCTTTCCTAGCTTTCCAGAAAGCTGGCTTTGCAAAATATAATATAAACAGAATTATTTTGTTTTATAGTAGCTGATCTACAAAAGAGATGCAGAGGTGCTCAGGAATAGTGCCCCTTCCAGTGCTGGGACTGTGAGACACATCCTTGGTGCCAGCCACAGCTGAGGACACGGGTCTGCTCCTAACACACGATGGAGAGCTTTATTGCATGGCACGGCATTGAGCAGTGTTCAAGGCAGGCTGCAGGGACGCAGCACCCATCCTCCTGGAATCAACTACTTCCTTTGTTACAACTTCAAAAGACTCAGAAATTATGACAACCTCATTGTTACTTCGCTACATGGCTGAAGCAGGTAAGGACAGCCTTAATTAGGGTAGATAATGCCACAAGAATAAATTCCTGACATAACATAATGTCTCTTGGTGGTACATAAATGTCAAGACATTCATGGAAGACAAGTGTTGCAGCAAAAAAAAATGCCTGTATTTTCATTACACCAAGTGATGGATGAAGATGAAAATATCACCATATGGCTGAAGAGTGCTCTGCAGATGAGGGGAGGTAGCTTGCTCACAGCCCGAGCTGCTGTGCACCACTGCTCCCAGGGAGAGGCCACCCTGGGCAATTTGTGCTAGAGCTGCCCCAGAGGGCATGCCAGAACCGGGCTTTGGCCATGTATGTTGTGCTGCATCCCTGCAGCTCTTTCCTCATTGGATTAATCCTGGCTCTACCTGGTGTGGTATCCACCTTTCCCACAAAGCATGCATAATCAAGAAAGAAACACAACTCCTTGGAGGAAGAGATGAGAGAGAGCCCTTTTCCATTAGCCCTTCACACAGAGAGGATTTGGGCTCTGAGATACATTGATGGTACAAGCAAGAAATAGTAACAGGATATAAACTGGACACAAGACTTCAGTTTGAAGATAATATGACTGTAAATAAAATTAGCCTTTACGTTGCATTCAGATCAAACTCTAATTTCATAGACATTTTCAGAAGTCTCCAACACTACACACAGTATAAGTAATACATTAAAAAATGCAAATTTCAGGTGAACAATGAACTAATAAATGAAGAACACAATTCTTCCTTTCCCCTCATTTTTACTGTTGGTTTGAATGATATTTTGCACTTCAGGGATTTAAAACGTGTACTCAGGTTTCATCAGCACACACAGCTCCAACCAGCGCACTCTGCAAGGCCCCAGGTCCTTGGCATGGCCCCTGTGCAGCTTCCTGGGACCCTGCCACAACAGGAGCAGCCCAGAGCCCCAGGCCTGTGTTTGTTGGACACAGTGCATGAGCATGAGCATGTGTGAGGTTCACATGCACCATTTGCTGTCTGGCTAAGGCTAATTTTCCTCCCCTTCCCCTCCTGCTAATCAAGAGCCCAATAGGAGTATGAAAGGCCAACCAAGATCCTGCAGTTGGAAGATCTTGCAGATTTATACAGCTGAGAAAATATCTTGGAGTAGGAAAAAAGGTATCTACCTTTTCTTCAACAACATAGGAACTCACCTGAGAGATGCTAAAACAGAGGAATACCCTCCTGCTGATGCCAAGAAAAATGTTGAGATACAAGTTAAAGAAGACAGACTACCACCCCACATTATTCAAAGCCAATTCTGGTGAACAGCAGAGCTTTCATGAGCAGTCAGCTTAGGCAATAAAGGAATGATTAAAAACATCAGTTGATGGTTTTCTTCTAAGAAATGACAGATTAGACCAGAAAACACTGTAATTTAGACATGTTAAAACAAACTCTAGAAGAAATCAATCAAACTTCTTACTACATATTAATGATATCCATTCCTTCAGCAAAGGATTTTTCCAGCAGTGCCCCACACTGTGGGGAAACAGCAATGTATGAATCTATTTTCAAAGCAGGTGATTTAAAAGCAGTATTAAAGCAAGACAGTCAAATAGTTACATTTCTTTTCTCCAAAGGACTGGAATTCAATCTTCCTTACTGCCAACATTTTAGTCTTTAATGCATTTATTTTCTTAAGATTTTTTTTTCTTTTTAAGTCAGATAAACCTTTAGATAGCGTAGTCTGATCTTTGCAGCTAATGCTGCTCCAGAAGGCAAATCTTTTTTACACCCTTCCTCTGTCTCTGTAGGTCTCCTGCAGCACTGACATGAACATGTCTCTGGGCGCACAAGAGAAAAGTGATTAATGAAATAATTTCAATGCAGTCTGCGTGCAAAAGCACACACCCAGCTGGACCAAAATACAGCTCCAGTTTTGCCCACTTCCAAGAACCTGAGTTTATCTGCAGACAGCCCCATCCCACCCACGGCAGAAATGAGTTTGTCAAGCTGATCATGTTCCATCAAAGAGGGCAGTCCACATTTCACTCTCAGGAGCACAGGAGGTTGTGGGAAACAAGTAGAGCCACTACAGTGTAAGCAAAGCCTGAAAGAAAGGAGCAGCCTGCAGGGAGGAAAGGGATTTTGTTTGGGCTTGTTTGTTTGTTTCAAACTGTTATTTCTACTCTGTCTCACTTCAAGGTTTTTCTTCAATTTTTAGAGTTTGTTGCTCAAGCTCTGGAGTTCAAAGCCTTTTGGTGTACTTGGCAGCCATGGCAAAGGGAGAGGTGCTGGCAGCTACCCTCAGAGCTGCTACTGCCTGGAGGCTCACCACAGCCATTCACCAGAGGGAAAGAGACTGATCCATAGATTGTTTTATTTTCACACAAAGACAGTAAAAGGAGCTTAAGAAGTAGGAAGAATGCCAAAGCTTCTGAAGCTCATAATTTGTAGTACCACAGTCTGGGTGAGGTGCAAAAGCACCTCTGGAGGTCATCTTGTCCATCAAGCAGGTCACCCAGAGCAGGTTTCTTGGAGCAGCATCCAGTCGGGTTTTTAATCTCTCAAAGGATGAAGACTGCACACCCTCTCTGGGCTGCCCAAGGTATCAGGCATGATCTGATAGGTATGATATCACCATCACAAGTATTTCAGTTTTATCTTTTCTAATCTCTGTGCTCATGCTTAGCACCACTATAAAAGTCAGGTTCCACCAACCTTAGAAGTGTCCAATCAAATATATTTCCCGTTAAACTAAGGCAAGAATCATAGCATCATTTAGGTTGGAAAGACCTTTAAGATTGAGTTCAACTGTAAGAGACATGGATGAAAATACAAAGAACTATAAAGTGTCAACTTCTGTGTGCAATCCATAATTCCTCTTGCATGAAAATACTTCCAGCAGCAGCCAGCCCCTCTCCTAGGCCTTGGGGTGAGTAGGCATGCACAGGCTCTGTGGTGCCCAAGCACATCACCATGACCCATTGAGAGCCTACATGTACATGTAGGCTACATTAGCACAAGCAGACTACACACACCACATCTTGTCTTTTGCTCAGGCTTGCCCTTTCCAAAGATTAATCCCTCCATTATCCAGTGAATTAGCTCACAGTGAGACTTGAGTGCCAGCAAACATTCTACATGGTACCAACCAGGGAGGACCAGATATCCTGCATCGCACTGTGCCTTTCCACCCTGGGGACAAGCAGGAGCACTTGAGCACTGTCCCGTTCCATTGCCCTTGCTGGCAGCGTGCTTGGTGGCTGCAGCCTCGCTGGCTCCAGAAAATCTGCACCCATATCGGACCAAAGCCTGTCAGCTTCCCTGCAGCACCTAGCCATCCCTGGTGCCACATGGTGCAGCTCCACCATGTCAGTAGGGGAACTACTGAATGAGATCCGACAGTTTGTTGCAACAGCACTCCCCCAAACACAGGGAAAGGCATTTAGCACTGTTCTCAGCAGGTGCCCACTGCTCCGCTGCAGGCCCACCAGTTCAGCCCAGCCCTCGGGAGCAGCTGCTCAGACAGTGTGGCCTGGGAAGTTTGCAACCTGGATGTCAGCATAGACCCTGGACACAGCCCTTGCAGTGGGCTAACACTCAGTTAGGCAACACTCAAGCAAGGCCCTTGGCATCTAAGGCCCTTGGTCCATGAGTATAGCCTTTGCTTCTCATTTCTTTGGCCTTTTCACCTGCAGGGAAAGTGATGCTTTGGCAGTGGCCAGCCCCACCCAGCTTCCTCTCAGTCTTCCTGGGGCCATTCCAACTACACCAGCCCTGCAGCACTCGCTCAGTGTTGTCACTACCTTTGTATTATCTGATGCAGCTGCTCTGCCTACAGTCCCCTCTGGTGTTGATTTAATACGCTACTAACACTGTCTAAATGCCTGGGACATGTCTGTGATCACCTCTAGGTGAATACCAAGGGAGAGCACAATCTTCTCGGTGTTTTGCTGCTTACTGGCACATTCTTGCCACACCTGGTGGATGTGCAGGAGTGTGTGATTACTGATTTAGAGAATTAAAGTTGCTGAGGTTTAGGTCTAAGTTAAAAGTAGGATTTTTCCTCTGTGTGATGTGAAGGACAGGGGTCTTCTGCCAAGGTCCTTGTCAAGGCCTGTGTATTAATAAACATTATTTTCTCTGGGGCAGCTCCTGCTGCTTTGGCTTGCAGAATGGCCCTTTGCAGGGACTGGGCTGCAGAAGCTGGTGAGGAGCAGTAACATCTTGGACCATTTGCCCCCCACTTCATAGGCCACTGAGGCTGAAGCAGGCACAGCACCTCAATGCTTCAACCCCCAGCTGATGCCTTAATCTTTGCTGGGGTTTTATTTGCCCCCTTGATCTTTTAGGCATCTTTTAATTCAGTATTTTTAAAAGGGCAGAGGAACAACAAAAAACCAAAAGACACATGAAGGAGTTATGCCATCGCCTTCAAATTCAGACAAGGCAATACCTGAGCCTCAAGTTATTGATGTATCTGTCCTGACTCCTGCTTCCCCAAGATGCTCTATGGCATACTGTTGAAGAAGGCTATTTGGACTTACTTAAATAACAGGAGCACTGCCCAGTCCCTCCTGCTCTAACACATCCAGTGATTACAGGTGGGCATCCAGAGCTGTGTTTGAGTTGCCCTAGGATGCAAAAATCATTGTTTCAGCTTCCACATTTGCAAACACAGTGCCACAACATTCTCTCATTGTGAAGTAACCTACCTTGTGGATGAGGTAGCCTGTATTTCTGTGAAGAAAAATCAGGTTTTTTTCTTGCTGTATGTAGATGTGCAACACCACAGCTCTAGCTTGCTTCTCCTGGAAACATTTCTGAGGGCGTGAAGGGAGTGAAAGAACAGGTAACCCTTCTGATTGCTACCTTTTTACAAGCTAAAAAATGAGTAGCAGGAGCCACCAATTGCCACAGAAGGAAATTTAAAAGGCAGGATTTAAAGAAGAGGGACTGAAAATGTATCATCTGGTCTTGTTCTTAAATGCATAGTGCACACATGGAGTAAATAAAGGGAAACTTGTCTTGGAGCATATGGCAGTGAGGGGCAGCAGGCGAATGGGGATACAGTGGGGGTACAGTCTCCCTTAGTAAATATTCAGTGAGAAGCAGCCCATTACCTTCCCCAGGTGTCTGAGGGGCTGTAGCCATGGGAGCAGGATTAGTGCCGAGCTCATCACATGCCTCAGAGCATCCTTACAATGCCTCAGAGTTGAACTCAACCTCTGGTGCGACTTTCAGAACTGCAGTGCTCCCACAGCTATTGATTCTTTGGACGCTGCAATGTGTTTCAAGTTCAGGTCCTCACCAACACTCCTCAGCACAATCTCTATTGCAGCATCCCCCTTTCCCATTTTAAGTATGATCGCCATTTGAAAATGCACGTGTTTTTGTTGTTTAGTTGCATAGAATGAACAAATCCAGCCCTATTAAATATGTGTGTAATGTTTTGAACAGAAATAATTAGAAATCAAGGAACAGAAATAATTAGAAATCAAGGAATATTAAACAATAACATGTTTAATATTTTAAAACAGTTCTGTGCATTATGTTAACTTTTGTAGCCCAGACAATAACATATATATCCTAAAGTTCCACTTACATTTTTCTGAGTTTTTTAACTGTGGCCCCAAGTAACACTGTTCAGAGGAGATTTGTATTCCACAAAGCCTGTTGTGAATTTCTCTTACAGGTCTTTTTTTTTAAAAAAAAAGGCAAAACATGTGACTGGCCAGCCAAAACTCCAGGCATTCTTAATAACTGGGAAACATTTTTTGCCATGCTGTTTCTCACTGGTATTTACTATTTTTTCTCAAAATATCTAAATTTAGATCACTGCACCTTAGAAAATTAATGGGAAATGCCAATCACATAAGCTTTGGATACACATACAGAAAATACACCTTAAAATCTAACAAAGAACAACTCTCCCAATTACTCAAACTAAATAGATGTCCCTCAGATAATGAGAAAGAGCTGTTGTGGAGCCAGAGGTAAGAGAGGTGAAATTCAACGGCAAAACCTAGAAAGGAATGAAACCAACACAGCAAATTAGCCCAGTATGTCATGAAATTGCTTTGTGGTAGGAGGGGAGCAGTTAAGAAAGCGATGAATATTGCATAGAAATTTAATTTGCTTCCATCAGTCATCATTACAGCAGATAACATGCTACCCATCACTGGCACCTATGAGTTGAGATGGCAATTTTTTTGCTCTGGCTGTAGTGTGCATCACTGCACGATGATGTCTCCCATGACGAGATGCTGATTAGCTGTGCTGAAGCCTGTCTACAAATTCTCTACATGCCAAACCAGGAGAGCAGGCACTTGCTGTGTTTTTGCAGAGCTTTACCCAAAGCACCTCAACCTTTTCAATGGTCCCTGTCTGCAAGCACATCCCTCCTAATTTTCAGCTTTACCTGAGTCTTAAATCATGCTAACTTGATCTTCTGAAAGTGCACCAAGCTTCACCGGGCAATCATGGCTCTGCTCAAGTTATTTCACTTGTCCTGTGATAAAAACAATTCTCTTTTCACCAAACACCAACCACAATGAGGTATTCCCAGGCACCAGTATCTGCTTGGCTACAGACCTGTCCACTCTACATCCTGGTGGCGGTTTCCAGAAAACCGGATCAGTCTGTTGCTGTAAGAAGAGAGGTTGGCTCCTGCCAGACTTGCCATTGGTTAATATGTTAAGAGTTGGACAAATCCTTGAGTTTGATGAAGAAATGGCATATCTAGTGGATTGAAATGGTTGCCTCACACCAGTGAGCAAACAGATTGCCAGTGTATTCCCAAGTCCTCTTCCATCAGAGCCATTTGATGAAACTGCTCCCAGGAAGAGAAAAATTAGAGAGAAAATCAAGTGCAGAAGAAAAAGGAAAAAAAACCCTTCCTTTGGGGTGTTTCTTGGTGACTAGGGAGCCAATGCTCAGTGTGGTGAGGAGAAACCCTGAAAAAGGTGAACAGTGAAGTGATGATGTTTGCAGTGATGGCAGTTGGTCATGGCTGAGGAGGTCATGGGGGCTGAGACCACCAACGGGCTGGTCCCCACCACCTCAGCACACTGTCAAGCACAGGCTGCCTGTCCAGAAAGCCCTTCTGTCCAAAACTAAGCTGTGCTTTTCAGCTTTAAAACCTTAGCTACAAATCATTACTTTAATATAAACTCAAAAGGCTGGAGTTTTGTCAATAAGGAAAGCATATTTTAAAAGGCATTTCCCAGCCTTTTGGGAGTAATCAAAATCTATTCTGTACAAGGGAGGGAGAACTTCAGCATTTTTTGCTCATATGTCTGCATCTATTTGCTACCTACCTTTGCCTGCTGGTTTGCCAGTGGAGAAAGACTACAAAAAGGTACCAGGAATTTGGCTGCGGAGAAAGCAGCTTGAAAGCTGCTGCCCGGTCAGCCTGTGAAAATAAAACTTCACAGAGAATACCTGGAAGATGCTTATTTTATTTTGCAAATACATTGAAAAGAAATGTTTCAGTTGCACTGAAAAAAATTTGGTATCTTTTATTCTTAAGTGGCTTTTCATTCTGCAGTGTTTTATTTTGTATTGCACCTTACTGAAAATAGAAAATCTATTTCATTGAAACAAAATGTTCTAAGTGGTTGATTTAAAATTAATTGCTTTTTATCTCATTTTGTAAAGGAAACTTTGGTGCTTTGGGCTTTCTTTTCATTTTGCTATGAAAGCAAATAACATTTTTGTGCTTTCCCAGGAAAAGGAATATTGAATTTCAACCAGATGTTGTTAAAAATCTCAACTGTTATATTCATATGAATTGCAGAGTTTTGTCTGTATCTTCACAAACAATGATTGTTTTATTCCATTTTTCTGGGACTTAACAAAGATCTGTGAGCTGGGGAAAGAGGCTGGGTAAGAGTCTAATTTGTTGCTTCTTAATAGTACAGATGTAAAACATTATCTACATCCCTATTTACAGCTAATAGCAAGATAACATACCCAAGAGACAAATCATAGGCTCTTTTAAGTACATGTTAGCTCAGAAACACAGAACCCCACCGCATTCAGCAAATAACAAAGCCTTGCAAAGGCATTGTTAAGTTTTTTGTTGGAGAGTAAAGATTATGTGAATAGTCACAGGACTATAAATAATGTCATTTAATGAAAGGTCACCAAGAGAAAAAATTGAAACTGGCACCTTTGCAGCATGACTGCAGAAGCGATTAGGGGTGAAGTCCTGTGGAGGGTGATGGAGGAGGGTCCTGGACCAGCTGCTCTGAAAGCTGGTGGGAGGGTGCTCAACCGCCCGAGTGACCCTGGTTAAAAGGAGAAAAACAGTCTGAAATCCTATCCATTTCCCTTCAATACTTGTTCCCAGGCTTGCATCAGGGTTGCAGTTTCCCCGTGGAGTATTTCTTTGTTGCTGAAGTATGTGCTGGAGAGGCATGAGACTCCAGGGCAGATGGTCTCCAGGCATGGCTGAGGTGGGTCAGTGCCTGAAGTCAGACATCGCCGCTTTGGCAGGGCTGAAGGCTTTTGGCCTTGGTAAGGCAAAAAAGCAGGGTTTTGTTACATTTCCTGCTGAGAGCTGTCTCGGTTTGCCAGACTAGAGCACTTCCCTCTCATGTTATCTTGCAGCAGAGCAAGTCCCTTCTCTGCGAGAAACTCCTTTGCTGACAATTCAGGAACATGCGTTTCTCCCCATGTTTCATGTAGCGCTGCCCCCTGGCCCTGCAATACTCTGTGCAGCATGGTGAGTCCCAAGAAGTAAGTCATGTAATATCCTCCTCTTTTTCCAGGGTTACGTGAAGACTTCAATCTTGAGCAGTCTGGGAAATTGTCTCGAACAACGCTATCCTCTACATCCCTTTTGCCATAAACATCAGAGAAATAAGCCTGTTGTAGGGACACGGGTGAAGGCTGCAGTGTCCCTCGTGGCTGCTCTCTTGAAGCAGCTTTACTGGTGGTCCTGGATATTCTCACATTTTTCTTTTTTCTTTTTCTTTTTTTGTTTGTTTGGTTTGGTTTTTTATTGCTCCAACATCCTCTGAAGGCTATTCTATAGCCTGATTAAAAGCCGAAGCCTCACCCAAGCACACACAGAGGAGCATCCTCGACCCATGCCCTGGCCCCCCAGCAGGTCCTTGCCTGCAGGCTCAGCTGTCCCAAGGGCAGAGTGGCCTCAGGCTCATCAGTACCCCTGACCCTGGCATCACACACATTCCCCATTTTGTAATCAGGTATAATTATTTTCACCTGTCCAAATATAATTTGTGGAAAGTAATGGACATCTTCACTACAGAAAACAGATCTTGCCCTGTCAGGACTCCAGGTGCTCTGTCACCTCTAGCATTGTCCAAAATACTAATTGGCAAATTTTATGCTCTTCGGTTATCTAAAAAGCTCTGAGACTCTGAAAGTTGAACATCTGCCTCCTGCTTCACTGTCCCCTTGTTTTAAGTGGCTTCAACAGCAAACCACAGGATTTTCAGGCACTGTGTATGGCTCATAATATGATGTGCAGTCCCTCTTCCAGGACCAGTAACAAGACAGTGACCACCAAAGAGATTTTAAGTTATTCTTGAACTACAGCATTTCTAGCCCCGTGCCACTTAGTACCACAGTGACATGTTTGACTGCCATCTTCTCCCACTTTATCTTACACTCATACAAATACACACATGCTGAGGATCCTGAGACTATCCTTGCTAGCATCGGTGGAAGACAAGGTAGTATCTCTTGTTCCAAGAAAAAAAATTATTTTTGTTTTTCTCACATAGGTCAAAGGGTGAAAAACAAATATTGTGTTTGTACATGACTGAGAGGGTAGAAAAACCATGGGGGAACAGCGTGGGAGAGTCAGCTCTGCTTGTGCTTTCTGGAGATGGATCTCAGCTGCAGAGATGTTTTTGTTATGAGGATTAGCAAATATCTCTGCAATCCTACTTTGAACCACTTAATAGAAGTAAGAGACCTCTGCTCTGAATAATATCTCTTCCACACCTCCATTTCATGCTTAAAGACCTCCACTGATTTGTGATTTATTAAAAAATAGTAATGGCAACAAAACTGGCAGAAAGGTGCTGGTGGGAGTGGGCTGGCTCCCTGCCACCGAGACCCTCACAGCCACAGGCAGCAACAGAACCCTGGAGCCTACACCACCCCACCAAACCGTGCTTTGGAGAGGAATTAACGCTAATTTTAGACCACCAGTTTAATTCACTTAGGAAGACATAGCAGCTTTCCTTCTCTGTGGTCCTGGGCTTTTGTGGCAGAAACCAGCTAAGAATTGATCTTTTCTTCTGTCATTTCAGCCCATTTGGATATTACTCTTCTGTGGGTGAGGATGTGCTGAGTGCACCATTTCCAGCCGTCTCTGCAGTCCCATCATCACTTGCTGGGGTGACTGCACAGTGCCTGGGTGTGGGGCACCAACATCCTCCTCCTCCTGCCATAATACAGATAACCACATTCCCCAGCAGACATGATGGTGCAGACGTTTTGAGCAAACTCAGTTATCTTTTTTTCATTTTCAACCTTAAAGTTTCAGTGTAACTAGTGGGACTCAAGCTGTATTAATTTTTACTGTGGAACGCTTCACCTGCAAATAGGGGTGGTGGAATTAGAGTTTGTTTCCTCTTACCCAGCCCCCAGTAATTATGCAGATGAATGGCTGCTGCTGGGTTTGATTTGCCCAAGTCCTCTTAAACTGTGAAGCACTGTGTGAATGAAGTTTTGAGTGCTAAGTGGCAAGAAAGTAATGGGGAAGCCCTTCTCCTCCTGTACTCTTTCTCTACTAGATTTTTACATAACCTCTCAAACTAAATTGTTGCATTATTATTCAATTATTTCTAGATTTTTAGAGCAACCTCCCTCAATATTTGAAAGCCATAGGCTTAAAACCATTACTGTGACCCAATGATGAGAGCACACACATAGAAGCAATTATTCTGGGTTCCGTAGGCCACAATCTCACTAAATTAGTATATGTTTAGAAGTTAATGGTTAACTAGCTAAAACTGTGCTGGTAACCTTCCCCTGTCCCCCTCCACCCCCCATCTCTGCACCAGCCAGAGCATCATGCTGTGCCCAGGATTGCCTTATACCAAGAACTGGTGTTCCTGTGGGTGTTCCAAGGAGCCTCAGGAAAGATTGCCACCAAGTACATGACTCTTGAAACAGTGACTGCAACCAGGACTGGCACATCCTGGAGGAATACGCATCTTAGAAGTGTTGTAAGGGGCCTCAGGAAAGAACACAAGGCCAAGATAAGGGACTTAAACACTCTATAAACAAAGAGATGGGCTAACACCAGAAGTCTGTGGAAAAGGACACCCAGAGTTCATGGAAAGGACACTAAGAGGTACCTCTTCAGAGACCACTAGGGACCACCAGAGACCCCAAGGAAGCCCCTCAGAGACCCAGGCCACATGCATAGTGACTATGCAACTATGATAACTAGTTCCAGGAAGTCGAATTAACCTTTCCAGGAAATTTGATGCATTTGTATGTAAGAGTGATATAAGCTGTGTCTGATGCCACGCATGGCATGCATGTTAGGTGGAACTAACCCCTGTGCATCCAGCACTGTAATAAAGAATGCCTAGTCTTTAATACTATGTTGGTGTTAAGGAGTTCTTTTCCAGTTTTTCAGTAACATGGGGTAAAACTGTCAGCTACTGCCAAAATTTGTCATGTTAGAACTGTTCTGCATATGAAAGCCTTCAGATGTGCCCCATCCAAGCCGGGGTCCAGCACCCAGCATCTCAAGGAAAAGATTCAAGATCTCTGCAAAACAGGCTGAAGTGCCTCCCCTTTCCATGCAGCTCTTCACAAGCCTTGATAAGACTTTGAGATGGAGACTGACAACCTGGGGCAACTGTTGCACCAGCAGCAGCATTGCAGAGCACTTTCCAGCTCTTCTGTCCCACTGTTACTTGCTCCGCCTTGAGGAAAGCTGTATGTCCTGCATGGACTGCAAGGAAATGCTGCAGTCTTTGGCAGGTGCTGCCCAGCCACCCTCTGCCGGAGCCAAAAAGCCCTTTCAGATCAAGATGCCTGTCATAGTGCCTTCATCTGGCATCTAAGCCCGTGCTCCTAGGAGTCCCCAAGCCCATGCTTAAATCTGATTAGATTTGAAGATATGCTTAAACTAAACATGCACTTGTAGAGATCACCAGAAGAGGATCCCATCCAAATCCACAGCCATGAGCAGTGACCTCTGGGGTTGAGTTTGCTGCCCTGGGACCTGCAGTGCCTTGAGGCGATGTGTGGGGCTGTTTGCTGGCGAGCTCCTCTTCTGCTGCACCCAGCTTACAAGTGCTTCTCCCTGGCCACTCTACCCCTTTCAGCTCCACTGCAAAAATAATCTGTCGTGAAATTAAACTCCCCAGAGAACAAGTTCTCAGGTTGATACATTCTAGAGGGATTGTTTTGCAAAGAGACGTCTTGCGAGGTAGAGACATACAATAGGGGTGATTTGGATAATGAATTACCAGCCATGACCTCTCCCACTTTCGCACTGAAACCATCAGTGATTCTTACTGTTTCTTGGTTTCTCTGTGACAATACAGATTACCTCTAGGCTTTTTCCATCCTTAACACACAGAAATTTTTTTTAGATTGGATGAGTTTTGCAGCTTAACACCTGAAATGGTGTGTGACTTTTTTTTGCAACAATTGATCTACCAGCATACTGAGAATTACTTTCCTGCATGACTGTGGGAAAATACTTCGGAAATTATAAATGGGATTTGGAAGGCTGTGGTTTATTTTATATTGATCTGCAGCCTCTTCTCCTCACTGCAGCAGTTAACATGTCCTAAAAATGCTGAACTGCTCTTGATGAGAACATGGATATGCTGTTGCAGACTAATTTCACCATCCTTCAATTTTATAGCTAGATTTATGCAGTTGGCTTTTTTTCATTATTTTTTTCCCCAGGCTGTAGATTGCCTGAAGAAGAGAAGAATCTGAAAATGTCAGTATTAATCAATAGAGCAGCAGAGAGTCAGCAAATAACACCCTGTAGCCCAAAGAAGAAGGAAGTATCAGCAATACAACAAGAAGCATCTCTTCATCAAACTGAAGGTTTCAGCACTGGTTCAGCCACACAGGACAGAGAAGTAGTTTTGTGCCATTCAGTCCCAGATCCCAGCCCTGTCTTTTGCTCCAGAGAAGTCTGAGCCATTCTCAGCCAAGGCAGACAGACATGGTGGCACAGCCCTGTCCTCTTTCACTGTAAGCATGGCCCATAAAGCAAGCATTTAGAATCTGAGGAGAGCTGTGTTGAAGCCTGATGTCTTCCTCTTTGCTCTGGCAGGTGTTGCATCCAGGAGTTAGGATGGATGGAGATGCATCCATCCTAACCCCCCAGGGCTGGGGCTAGCCAGCCCCTGGCTCCTCACAGAATCACTTAGGTTGGAAAAGACCTTTAAGATCACCAGGTCTAGCTGTTAACCCAGCACTGCCAAGTTCATCATTAAGCCATGTCCCTAAGAGTCACATCTACACACCTTTTAAATACCTCCAGGGATCATGACTCCACCACTTCCCTGGGCAATTCTTTCAATGCCTGATAAGAAATTTTTCCTAATATCCAATCTAAACCTCCCCTGGCACAACTTGAGGCCATTTTCTCTCATCCTATCACTTGCTACTTGGGAAAAGAGACTGACACCCACCTTGCTACAACTGCTAAGATGCATCCACTTCACAGGAGTGTTATTTTAATCTTTCAAACACAAGCATATATTGTGATCTTCAAGTTGAAATGAAAAATGGAGTAAATGTACCACGCATCCTTATTTTTTTGTGGGAGAAGCTGCATGAGTAGCAGCGCATCAGAAACAAGGCAGCAAACCAGACGTGCTGATAGTCAGCAGTGGCTCTGTAATGTAATTTCCCAGCACCATCTCTGTCCATCACAGCCGTGTTTCAGCTGAGAGCAGTCAGAGTGAGCAGTGCCTCTCTGCAGCCATGCAGCCAAGCACAGCACACACCAGCTCTGCTCTTCTGGTCTCAGTTACCCCACTGCCATGGCTTGGTGGACACATGGACACAGGCTGCTACCTTCTCACCTTCACCTGAGAACAAGCCCAGACATGCAGGAAGACTGCTGAAATTTGAGCAGACGGAGCTACTCCTTTAGGTCTGGAGGGGTGCCAGAAAAAGGAAAGCACAGGTGATGGGTTTTATTGGCACAAATGCAAAATGGAACCAGACAGAAATGGCTGGCAAGCCAGAGTGCCTGATTATAGCTTTAAAGTTTTTCTTTTTAGGGATATTTATGGGTGTGGGGGTTTAGTAAAGCTGCGGTGGTTCAGTCCCTGCCGGCAGCCAAGCCACATGGCTGCTGCCTCTGCCCCCTGAATTGGACAAAGGGAAAAAACAGGAATGCTTGAAAATGCCCTTTTTGAGTTGAGATAAGGAGAGTTAAAATACAGTGACACACAAGAAACAATCACAGTAACAACAGCAATGACAACAGTGAGAAAAGCAATGTACAAAATAAGCGATACCATGTGGACAAACAGACGGCAGGTCGCATGCGCAGAGTCACACCATGGAACTGGAACT
>VZZY01004577.1:11542-29210 GCA_013400335.1 Eurystomus gularis
CCCCCCCGCCCCCCAGGCACCCCGCACCCCGCCTCCGGGGCTGAGCGACAACCGGCCCCGGGGCCGCGAACGGCCCGCCGGGGACGGGGCAGCCGCTTCCCGCCGCTGCTACCGTCCTCCTGGCCAGCTCCCAGGCCTCCGGGGCCACCGAGGCAAGTCCTCGTCGTCCCCCCTCCTCTCCATCCCAGGAGGGAGCTTGGCAGGAGGAGGGTGGCAGCTCCCCGGGGGGCTGCGCCGAGCATCCCTCCTGGAGCAGGGGCGGAGAGGAACCCTTCTCGCGATGGAGGAAGGTGAAAATCGGCGAAAAGGGAAGCTTGGCAAGAAGAGCGCATCCCCAGCCGTGCCCGGGAGCTGCCCCGACATCCCAGCACAGCCCGGAGCATCTCTGTGGCCGGGCAGCAGCTCCCGGCCTCCTCCGGGCCAGTAATTGGGCGTGCTTAAAATCAACCCGGCTAACAAGCCTGTTGTCCTCCTCACCCCACCCCCGCGTGTGAAACATTGTCATTAGGCGTCTAATATCTCCATCGCTTCCAGGGGGGAATGGGAAGAGGCTGCTCGAAAAAAAAAACAAACAAAAGAAAGTGTGTGAACTCCCAGCGCCCATATGCACAGCACAATGCAAAGCGGGTTAATATCAGTTAGCAGTTCTGCAGTGACCTGTAAAGTTGCCTCTCTGGAAAGATTCTTGATGTATTACTTAACATGGCTACACAGTTATCTGTCTCGGCATTAATGCGTCCATTAAATCACTGTTGAGCAGCATCAACCTACTCCCAAGTCTTTCCATCCCCTGGGAATATGGTTTCTAAACAGGATCAAACATGTGATGCTGACAAGTCATGAGATAAGTTATAATTAATTAGAGTTTGCTACATCCACAGAATGGGTACTTGGGGGAGTGGGGATGGACCGGGCCATTAAGGACTTGAGCTGGGAGGGAGGATCTATAATATTGAGTTGGAAAACAAGAAGAAGTAATAATCAAAGGTGGCCGAAGAAAACTGCAAACCTTTAGCTTTCAGAACTCAGTCAAGATTAAAGTCGTTCTTGATGGGAAACACACCATCCCCTTCTTAATGAAAACCATGGGGAGACTGACGCTGTGGATGGCTTCTTAAAGAGGGAGAGAAAAGCCTCGCTCCAGGTTTGAGGACAAAAATCAGCGGCACAGTTTGCAAGGGGGAAGAAGAGAAGGAGAGGAAGGAGTCGGGCGAAGGGCCTGGCTGAGCAGGGAAACCGTATCCAGAGGTCACGTCCCCACCCGACACACACTTTGGGGTCGTTTTGCAGATGTTCCCCGATTCAGAAAGGCCCATAGCATGCCCCAGAGTGCCCTGGAAGCTGCAGAACCCCCGTCTCCTCCTGGCAGACAAATGGCCCCTCTTGCCCTGGGCTGGGGCCAGCCTTCAGTCCTCCCCCTGCTCTCTCTCTGCTGGGAATGACAGTTAAAAATCAGACTACAAACAAGTGGATTTTGGTCTGAGCTGCAATAGCCCGTATTTGCTTTGCTTTCACAAACAGCTGGCGGGGGGGTTACTTTCAGGCTGGCTGTAAAAGCCCCGCACGGGAGGGGAAAGGCAGAGGACGCAGGCTGACCGGCGGCGTCGGGTGTCTTTTCATGCCCTTTGCGAGTCAAAGCGATGGCCGGGTTTATTTGCTCGCTCTCTGCAATAAATGGGAGCCCTTCAGGTGAGAAGATGCTGGAAGGGTGGAATGACAGGACAGATTTACACCTGTCCTTACAGCTTACTCTGACAACCCCTATAGCCTACAGAAATGACCAGTGGTGCCGCATAGTCTGGGGAAGCCAGCAGGTTCACTCGGCTTTTCTGTTGTTTTTTTTCCTTTCTGTTTCTCCCCACGCCTCCCTCTCTCCTGCTTCTTATCCCCTTTCCCCTTTTTCTTATGGCATGACACGAAGCACAGAGAGATCACCCTGACTGATACGCTCCCCCCAGCCACCCCGTGCCCCAGGAAGACAAATATCACAGCCGACCCCATGGAGCCCCCTCTCAGCACCTCCTTGGTTGCACAGGGTGCCCAAGTTCTGTGGCCACCACACTACAGCCTCCCACTACACTGATGTTTCATCGCTGGCCTCCTCCAACTCTTAGATAACCCCCCTTATGTTCTGTCCTGTAACCTGTCCCCAGTCATCCCACCTCGATGACAGAGGCTGTCCAGATGCCTCTGGAATCTGGCTGGACCTGGCTGCCATCTTCATCTGTGGAGAGGAGAAGGGCTGCATTCCCCATCTCCCAACCCAAGGGCCTGTTGCCACCTTGTAGTGCCTGCTGAAAGCCCTCCTCAAAGCCAGCTCTCAAGTGTGGCGTCTGGTGGAGCCAGGACCACTCACCCCGCATCCAGCACTCCTGGACAAAGGGCTGGCTGCAGCCATTCGGGCTGAGGGCATGGAGGGTGTTGCTGAGGGTCCCGTCCCCTCTGTAGGGAAGGCTGGAATGAGTTTCAGTAGCCCCTAGCCAAAAACATCTTGTGAGCAAGCAATGCAGCCCAACATCTCATCACCCAACCTCATACAAACACCACTTAACAGGACCTTTGGATGCTCTCTTACAGCATGGATGCCTTATGTTATATTTGAAAAGCCACATCATACAGCAGAACCTAGCTGAGATCTCCTGATGGATCCCACGTGCCCAGGAGAGAGCTCCTGGGCAGGAGAGAGCTCCTGGGCAGCAAAGAGCTCAGACATGGAATACCCAGGATGTAGGACACCACACAGAAGAAGCACCAGGTCCTAAGCTGCTCTAAGCATCTTCACCTAAAGTTTGATAGGTGCTGCACTCTGCTCGGGATCTCCAGACTTTCTCCTGCAATAGGCAATGGAGCCAAAGGCACCCATTCTTACAAAAACCCAGAGAAGGTTTCTCATCACCCCACACCTATTCTTAGCTCATTCCAGTGACGATTTCCCAATTACAGAAAGTCAAACAGTTTCAAGAGAAAAGACGGGGAATGCCTTACAGGAGGACTCTTGCCTCCCTGGGGCAAGGAAAGTGTAGAGAACCCGACCCACATGAGGCAAGCGGGGAGGGGGGGAGGATTTGCAAACAGGTCCCTCTGCTCATGGCGACAGCCCTAAGCCCTGGGCTGGGGTTATAGCCAGAGGCGAGCACTCGAGATTCCTCTAAAATCTTTGGGAACATCTAAGGGTTCGGCACTTCTGAAAATCTCTTAAGGCTTCTTCAGATGCCTGGAGAGAGATTTCACAGCTTGCTTCCTCTTAATAGCCGAGTTTCGAGTCTCTGGCCAGAAAAATAGGCCGCGGAACTTCAGGGCGCCTGCTCTAGCATAATTAAGATTAACAACTCACCGTTTCACCTACAAAACACACCATTATTGCACAGTAATCAAGACTTAATGTCTTCCGTGGTAAAATTCACCCCAGTGAAGAAGATGGACAAGGACATCACAACAGGATACAGGGGATGGGGAGAGGAGTTAAACCTTTTATAGCCTGGAAGGAGCAGGGGTAACTCTCCCCACTGGATTCCCTTTTGGAAGCTGAGGCTTACTGGGATGATTCTGCCAATGAAGACATTGCAGGAAGTGATGAGGTCAAGAATATCCTTTAGAAACTCAAAAAAAAAAAGAGTTTGGGGTGATTTTTGCTTTTCTGTTATTATTTTTTTTAATCCCATTTTTGCAGGCCAGTCACAATGAGCAAAACCAAGGCAAGAGTCACTGCCCAGATGGACCAGTGCCAGCAAAGAAGCAGCAGAGCAGAGATGTGTCCGTGTTCTCATCTGCAGCATGAACTCTTCAGTGTAGCCATTGGCCTATGACTGCTCTGCAGAATAAATGCCTCTCAGGAAAGAGGCAGAGATCTCTTTGGAATTGGCAGGGAGAAGAAGAGGATGGAATACAACACTAGTTTGAATCGTCTCTTTCCCAGCCACTTTGGAACTGATGAGGTGATGCTTCAACAGACACATCAATCCAGGGTCATGACCACGCATGGTTAGACACCACAGAGCATCTCTCCATGGAGGTACCATTGCCAGCCAGAATTTCAGAGAGGATGCATTATGCCTGCGTTTGGTAATCTCGGACCAACCACAAAGTCAAGTTCAAGGTCTTGTCTTCATGGCTTTCAATGACCTGTACCCTGCCTCTCTGAGAAACCACTTCCCCTCCCGTATGCTGGGATCACTGGAGGTGCTGGAGTTTCCACCAGGAGGAGGTTGCAAAGGGGAAAGTGCTGACAGCAGGCTTTGCTCAGTGAGTGGCCCTTAGCAAGACAACCCACTTCTCACCTCCACTTACCAAAGCCTGGATGTGGTTACCTCCTGGTGGAGATCCACTTTTTTTCCCATCGAGGATTTCCCAGATGGGAAGGTGTGCATGTTGTGCCCTGCTGCCCTGTCCGGTCCCAAACACACCGGATTTCCTTCCTACTGCTGCTCCCCTTCTGCAGAGCATGCACAACACACCCACGGCACCATCCCAGCAGCACTGGGTTTGCTGCGTCTCTCCAAGACACAGCCTATCTGCATATATTCAATGACCACGTCTGGGAAGTCTGGATGTGTTCAGCCTAGACATAATTTCCAGGCACGGAAAAGGGTGTGCTCGCAAACCTCAGACATTTTCTAAGCCTACTCAAGACCCGCCACGATCAGATAGTTCTTCCAGCCAGAGAAGTCCTGAAGATGGAGCACATGGCTGGGAAACATCAGTTTTGGAGGAAGCTAAGGACATTCAAGACCCTTCCAAATGTGCAGTTTTTCTCGCATGACACACAGGGTCACTCTTGTCAACAAATATCCCATTTTAATATTTCATTAAACTTTCATGGTGTACTTTGAGTCCATGATATAGGCACAGTCAACAAACCTAAAAATCAATTAATCAGTCCCCAAGCGAATACCCACTGAGCGAGAGAAAGGCTCCCATTAATTTCTCCAGACTTCAGGTCAAGCCCTAAATGTATAAAGATCAAAAGACCTGGAGATTAGCATTGAGCAAAGTCATCAGCAGTGGGATTTCCAAGGGCCACACTCAGCCCCTTGCAAGCAGATGGACAAAAAAATATTGACCCAAGATTTTTTAGTTCCTTTTTTTTTTTGCCACGAGGTAACTCCTTTTTTTTTTTTTTTTTTTAAAGAAAGGAAAGGGTGAAAGAAGTTCTTTGCACTTTTCACCATGTGATAGTTTTCCTAGAGGCCTTGCACACACACATCCCGCCCCCACACCACTCCTAAGTTCCTGAGAAGATGAGCGACAGCCAAATTGCCTTGCAGCCTTCGCTCTTTGCACATCTCCCCTGCCAGGTTTGCACCGAGAACAGGTGGCTTTCGCACCTAGCACATATTTCTCCTGGCTGAGTGTTAACAGTGAAATCAAACCCTTTCCTTTGACCTAGGAATTTTGATGGGAGAGGGAAGGGTGCCTTGTTGGAGGGGGTGTGGCACTTCTTTCCACAGGAACATTTATCATTTCTCTACTGAAAAAGAGACCAATAACCCATACCCCGTGCCTGTTATTACCCCATGAATTCAAAGGTGTCTCATTTTTAATGGGCCCTTAGCAATAATGCAGGCACCTTATCATTTATCATCTTGTGCTGACATCTTCCTTGATGCAGAAAGCTCCTGAATGGCACTTCTAGAAGAGGTTTCAGCAGAAGGGGTCTTGCAGCTTTTCCTATAGTCAAGCAAAGTGAAGACTTGAGCCACGTTCTATGTCGTTGCACAGGCAAGAGTGACAGTATCAGACACCCCCTGTTCTTCTCTCTAGTCTATCTCCAATGCCAGGCACAGCACAGGGGATGAAAATCAACCTCTGAGGGCCACATCTCCCTCTTCAGGAAGGGCAAGAGGGATGAGACCCAGAGGCACGGGCAGGAGAGCTCTGCTCCCACCTCCTGCCCCCGTCTCATGACCACAGCGGAGCCAGCATGGTGCGGAGATGCCCTTGCATGGGGCAGAACTGACCCAAATTACTTCCCCTCCCTCCCACCCTCAGCAAAGCAGAAATGAAGGGGTGAATCACAGCTTTGACCTACAATTGGAAGCCTGCTTTTTTCCCAGGGCTTTAAGGAAATCTCGTGTTAAATCCGTAACCGAGTCCTAAGGGAGACAGGCAAAACATCCTCTGACACAGCTGACCTCCTTTCTCTCTCGCTCCAAGAAGATGTTTTTCAAGGAAAGAAGCCAAAAATCCAGCTTAGGGAAATGAGGAGAGCTTGGCTGGGTTGGTAGAGCTGAGCTGACTTTGGCCGGGCAGGCGCTGCCTCCTAACCTGCTCCTATGCAAATCCCACTGCCACCACCACCGCTCTCGCTTTGGCAAGGCTGCTCTTTCCTCCTGGTAGCCAGGTTTGTGCAAATGCTGTCTTGCCGCAAATCCATTTGCAATGGCCTTAAATGACAACAGCTGATTTTGACGCTCACAACAGTAAATCTTCCATTCTCCCCTTGGAGGGTTTGGCAGTGCAATGTTGATTTTCTTCTCCAAACCTTGCCTGGTGAAGGTTTCCCTATCTCATAGCCTCATGAAAGCACAACACTCTGTAATTACTGGGTCCAGAGTCTTTCATTCAAGTGCCTTCAAGGACTTTGAAGCATGAAGAATTCTGACTTGGGGGCCCCTGAGGCAAAAGCCCAAGGATTACTTTGCCCAATTTTCTTATGAGTAAACTGAGGCACAGCAGAGAGGAACCTCTAATTTTCACGAGTCTGTTCATTCAGGGTTCCTCGTTTTCCACACTCCGAACTCAAAAATGCCCTAAAGGCTTCAGTATTCAGGGTTGCTGAGTTGCCAAATATTTGGCGGAAGGATTTTGCAGAAAGTCAACTCCATCTTTCAAACCACCCACTCAGAAAAAACCAGGGCATCCAAAACTGGTGGTTTGTTACACTCGGCTGATAATAGGGTGTGTTATTAATGAGACCCAAATCTCAACCTTTCTGCACTTTCATTGAAGAGATATCTAGAGGGGAAAACAGGAAAGCAGGTATTATCTTCCCCCTCTTCTGCCCGAGAGCTCAGTGTGGGGGCAAAGGGTGGGAGGAAGCGAAGTATTTCCAAACTGCTTCACAGGAGGCTCAGCACCTGCGCTTGCCAGGAGACACCTCTGTCACAAGAGGCAGGGATGGCCACGAGCACCAAGACAGAGCAAGCATGCCCTGCTTTCCAGCAGATCTGTGTCCATGATTGATTGCTTGCCCGCTTTAACTAAGTTACGCTAAGGCACAGGCATCATCTCATCCCTCACTTGTCCCCAGCAGTTCTGCACAAGGGATGGATTCTCTGTTGACCGGTTTTCTCCAGCGTCCACTGATGTGTGGACACCAGTGGCAGCTTCATCACCTACTCTGGGTACCAAGCGGCTATCCCCAGTGTGGAGCCTCAGGCCTCTGCCCAGAAATGAGTGCTCGCTGTAATACCCACTGCTTTAGTAGGAATCACTAATGGTCTCCTCCTTTATCCTCCTTCTATTTCCATGGAAGTTTTAGGCAATTGTCACCCTTTGGTTAACTTCAACTGAAACCACCATTTACATTCAAAAGGTACTTGGGGAAGGGGATGGAGAGGAAAAGCAAAGCCGTTTAAACATATCTCCTTTTCTTAGCAACTATTTGGAAAAAAAAAAAAAAAGTATTATTTGTCTATTATCCACATGCAGCCAGAGAAGAAGCTACGGGAAAGAATCCATCAAAGGAGGAAAGGAGATTCAGGTATTCAAGGAAGAGATTTCCAAGTTGACTTATGATTTTTCCTCCAGGATCTCACTGCAATAGGCATGGTGCAAACACACAGTGAGAGACAATTTCCTGCACTAGATATATTAAAATCTAAGCTGCAGAGACAGAAAGAGTGTGGGAGGGAAATTGGGAGGGTTAAGGCGAATTGAAGTGACTCACCCTGGGTTACTTATCTGGTCAAGAATAGAGGCAGGGAGAAATAATCCAGGGCTCCAGAGTGCCAGTCCAACACCCTGTCCTTCAGACAAGGTTGCTTCTACCTACTCCTTTGATCTGCTCATAATACCAGGGAGCAAGGGCCACCTCCTGTCAAACTGAGAAGCCAGGCAACAGCCAAAGAGCGGCCAACGGAGAAATACCACAAGAAGATCATCTGAGAATGCCAAATACTTGGGAGAATCAAGGGTCTGTTGCCAGCAAAAAAAATGATGGTGTCACATGTGGGCTGGAGTACATCAGCACGGCTTCCCAGCAGCCAGGGCTCTGCTCATTAAGCATCAGCAAGATCTGCTCCATATTATCCATCAGTAGTGCCAGCTAGAGTAGAGGGGAGCTGCGGGCTCAGCCAAGGCCATACCCCAGTCAGGAGAGCACCAATGTGTGGTCCCAAAACAGTCATTTGGATGTGTTGGGCAGGGAGAGAGAGGGGTGGTAAAAAGGGAAAATAACACCAAAATAGTGACGCGAATTAACCACCTTGAGTACAGGAAAAGAGAGGGGAATCCAGTCCTGGTAAAGGTGAATTAAACCTTCCTTATTCCTGTGAACCCCTGAAAGGGTTAACAAAATAGTAGGAAAGGGAGAACAGAGATTCTAATTTATGGAGAGGTTCAAAGGGCTTTTGATAAAGCCCTTCAGTAGAGTCTCTGAAGGAAATTTTATAATCATGGGGTTGGGAGATAAAGTGCTGTCATAGATTAAAAACTTGTTGAGACAGAAAACAGAGGAGAAGGAAATAAACGGCAAATGACCAGCATGGAAATAATTTAGGAGAGGTGTCCCCAGGATGAATTTGGAAAGTGGTTAACTGTAGTATGACTTTATGACTAATAGCAGTTCAACCTGGTAGAATAATAAACAGAAGAATACTAACAACTTCGGTCCTGTACCCACTGCCCGCATGTGCTGCAGAGAAGAGTCTGATCTAGAACAACCCATCAGTCTTTTCTGATTACTTCAGGAGGGGAAAAAAAAAAAAGTGTTATTATTCCCACTCATTCCCCATAAAAGTAAGAAGAGAAACATTTCAGTGACACCTCTCCATCCCCACGCTCCCTCCGCGGGCAGACATTTCGAGAGCGCACTGACAAAGAATACCTGGCACCGGGAAAGTGGAGGAGCAGGATTTTTTTGGCTTTCAATTGCAATAAAGTTTTCAGCGATTCCCTCCCCCTCACTTTTCCCTTCCTTCACTGACTGCCTTTCCTGAGCTCGTACGGGCTGTGACCCACTGCCTGAGAAACACCCATGGGAGGAAACAAGCATCGTGCTTTGCTGGCAACGAAAAATGATTTAGTTAAGCCAAGCCCAGGTGAGAATGCTTGCAGCCACCAGGGACCCAAGAATATTATGCAGAAGGGTGGGATACCAGCAAATAAAGATGAGCAGCCACTAGGTATCAGCCTAAACTGGACTTTCCTAAGTCAGTCCCATGAGTTGGAATGGGATGAGAGAGAAGAGGTCCTGCCACCAGCTGCCTTTCAAGACCTGCTCCCACTGCATTCAGGGAGCCCTCACAAGCTCAGACAGCCTGGGCCAGCTGGTGGCACAGGCAAGGAGCCCTCCAGAGCTGAAAGGTCCTTTGCAAAGAGTGAGGATGAGGATTTACTTGGCAGCAGCTCGGCACCAAAGCGATTCTCTTGCATGCTGCGAGGTGATTCTGAGCTTCTGCAGGTGCCGTGCGTGACACAGGGCACACAAACAAAGGCATCTTTTACCAAAATAGGTGCAGGAAAGATGATGGTGACAATGCCCTTTTTCCCACTTCCCAAACACAGGAAAACATCAGCTACCTGGGATGCTTTCTGCATGCTGGTTTGCCCCCACCTTGGCAGCTCCGCTCTGAGACGCAGGCTTAGAAAACAGCCTTCGCACCAAGCCCAGACCCTTGTTATCCACAGGAAAAAAATACAGAGCAGCATGGAGACGAACCAGATTGCACTGTACGCTTCAACCAGCCTTTAATCAAGTCATGCGATCTCAGGATAATTTGGAAACAAATGAAAATTGATACATTTTAGGCATGCTGAGGGCAGGGAAGGGGAAGGAAAGGCTGCGTGCGACTGATGCATGGGCATGAAATGCAGTGTGGATGGTCATAGTGGGTCTGTGCCCTCCCTGTGCCCCTGGGGAAGAGCAAGGCAGCTGCTCTGAGCAAGAAGGTGCTTGGCATTTTAAAAGAACCGGACCCTGAGTAAGGAAACGGTTGCAGGAATATTGATTGCACAAGATGGCTCGTTGCCTGCCTCATCTTTGTGAGTCTATTTTTTTTTTTCCCTCACCAGCGCACCCACAACTCCAGCCCTTTTATGACAGAATGATTTTAGTGAGCCTAAACACAATGTGCCTTACAGCTGTAATTCTGGGACTCCTCGAGCATGAATCATATGATGCACAGAGCTGATAGTGGGGGCAGAGGCATTTGCTTCGTTTCCAGACAGAGGGATGGAGTCAGACTCTAGCCGGCTGAACCAGTGCTACCACCGCTCCCTCACCTTCTCCCAAACACAACGTCAAAGCAAGAGCCAGGTACCTGTATGAGCCCTGTTTACTAAAATCCACCCTCCCGAGCCGCAGTGTGTCTGAGGAATCAAAGCGCGGCGCTGCCGTCGAGAGCTCAAGGCATTCCAGTGCCTGGTCTCTTGCTAAATCGCATGACCTTGTGTAGGCTAGGCCACAAAATTCACTTGCTCGACTTCATTCTCAGACTTTCATTGAGTTTGACTCAGGGGAAAAAAAAACCAACCAACCAACAAACCATAAAGTAGCAGAAATAAAAATAATACCAAAGGGAATGGAGTTTGCAGGGAGGGAATCTCGCTGCCCTTCCCTCCTGCCCAGAGCCATCGGGGACCTGGTACCACCTGAGCTGTCACCGAACGACGGAAAGGCTCATGGGCAGGATCCTGCCCATCCAGGGAAGATGGGCAGCAGGGGCTTTGCTGGGCACTGAGGGGATGCAGGGATGGGCAAACTGGGGGTGACTGCACCTCACTGCTACATGGACCCCCCCCTTTCCAGGGCTGTGGGTGGCAGCAGCCTTAGTAGTGGCCATTATGTTCTAATGTTTTTCTTAGATTTCCATCCATTCTTTTACTCCTTTCTAAGCCCACCAGATCTGAATCCACCTATCCAGACCTCCCAGAGAAAAAGCAGCAAGGAACATCTTGGGATGGAGATTTGGGAGGCACGGAAGGATCTAAGAGCACGCGCAGGTGCCTTCCTCTGAGTAGGATCGTGCATTTCTCCGAGGCCCAACGCTCACTGGCATCATTCCACTGACTTCAGAGCAACCGTGTTACCTTGGGACCGGATTCATTTCCCTTAAGCAAATGCTCACAACACATTTTTCCCCACTCACTTCGGTGCAGACCAGCACAGTCCCTGCCATCCTCCTGTTATACAACGCATCTCCAACACTTTGCTTACCTTTTATTTATGTAGCCTCACTCTAAAGGTCACCGGCACAAAAAATACACAATTTTTACTATTTGTAGGTCATAGGATTTCACAGGTATGAGTGTCCTTTTATAGCATAGAAGCAAACAGCTAAGAACGTACTTTGATTACCCTTTAAAACTCGCAATAAAGGTGTTAAAAGGAAAGAGTGTTTTTACGTGCCATGTCAAGCTGTAATCTACTCCATATCTCACACACACGCTCTTCCAGCAGAGTGCAGTTGTTTCAAGTCTGTCTCCAATGTTGTTTCCTCCCCCCCCCTCCACTAAGTAGTGCTTGTATAACCAGCAAAGGAAACGCAGCACAGCCTGTCTGTGACTGGCTTTTTAAAGTAGCAATTCAACGTTGTTGTTCTCCTGCCCCAAGGAGTTATGTATGACGCTGCTACTGCCTTCCCATGGGAGGTGATAAGAAAGTTTGGGCTCAAGTTACCAGCAGAAACACTGGGCTGGTGACAGTGAACCTTTAGTGTCCTGCGAGCACGGAGCAGTTGTGCGCCCGACCCACAGCTCCAACACTCTCCTGACCTTCTGTGCGTAGCTCCGTATGTCCCTAAATTGGAGTGGGAGACGGAGATGTGGGACAAGCTGTGGGTCCTCTCGGTGTGGGGGTCCTGCAAAGTGCCCGGCTTTGTCTCCAGCCCCATCTACAACACCAGAGGAGAATTAGGGGGCCTACAGCTGGAATTAGAGGAGGCAAAGAGCTAAGCAAGGCGGCAGGAAACACTTAGGAGATAAACGTCGGCTTTGGAGCTCTAGTGAGAGCAGGGCGAGGAAACAGAGTACTTCTTTTTCCCTTTAGTTATCTGCCGTGAAGCTCGGGGAGCTTAAATGCCACAAACCCACCTCCTAATCCCCCTCCCACTGAGGAGAGGGCTGTCAGGAGTGCCTGTCTTCCCCAGCCTGCTGACACCTCCAAGACACAATTATCATTAGCCAAGATTCCCAAACAACTGCCAGCATGGTCCCATCCCTGCATCCCACGCATCCTTCGTGCTCCTCACCCTGACACCCTGCACAAAGGCTGCCCAAAGCCTCCGCCAGTGAGGCTTCTGCTCTCTCGCCAGCCTGGCTTAAAAGCCACAAGGCAAACACTGTTCAACTCCTGATCAGCTTAAAAATAAACAAATGGCAGCGACTCTCCTAAAACAGGAGAGCCCAAACAAATAATTATCACCTCCCCCTTGACTCTGGCTAGCAGGGCCACCAAGAGCCAGCTGCTCTTTCTGCTTCTGTGTGGTCTCCCTTATAGACAGGCGAACATAAAGGACTAACTCACTGAAACTTAACGAGTTACTGCTCGTTAGCTGAACTCCATTAACTGCCTGCGTGCGCGCTCCCTACGGATAGTTGGGGCAAACTCCTTTTATTTGTATTGGGAATGGGCTAGGACAGCATTCTCCAACCTCGGAGTCTAAGGCCGGTTTCGAAGAGGTTTGCAAAGGTAACTGGAAAACAAACCACTTGTCACCAGGGTTAAACCACTAACTCTGGGATCCACACCCAGTGGAAGGGAAAAAAAAAAAAAAAAAGGGTTAGAGGACTGGCAGAGATGGAAATCACTGCGCCAAGAGCACGCACTCGGCTGGTTAACACAGCCCTCCTGATAAGCGGGAACTCCTGATGTTTAATTGCATGCAACTACCTGTCCGTGCCTTTCATTCTCTGGGTGCCGACTGCAGCCCCGCTCCCTGCTCTACACGCAGCGCAAGGGCACCCGAAGGGAAAATTAAAAAAAAAGAAATAAGCGAGCAATTCATGTACCCTCTTCAGAGGACGGTTTCTATGTTGTTGGAACTGCCAAAACCAGAGGGTTTGTCTACTCCGGAGCAAAACTCCACGCCAGCTATTTTTAATCCTTCAGAGTGCTGCAAACCATGATGCGGCCAAAGCATTTTTGAAGCGTGGCAAATATTTTTAGGAAGGACAAAGGCAGAAAGAACTTACGTGGGGTGAAAAGAGAAGGAGGAGGCTCTGCTCAGGGTGAGTTCCCATTTGGGAGAGGGTAAGGGCAGCCCCACGGACAGTTAGTGCCGAGCAGCTGGCAGGCTGCGGCTTGTTGGCGTGGCCCTGCCCTGTGTCAGCAGAGCTCCAGCCGGATAATTATACTTCTCTCTTTCTCTGGACATTTGCACGGAGGCAAAGCTTGAGGCGTGAACCTAAAGCAAATTGCATGGTGGCATGTGTGTGCTAATAAGATGCCTCTGTGTTTGAGAGCGTGAGAAATCAGCTGGCTGGGCTTGAAAAAGCAGGAGGATGAACGGATGACAAATGTCGTCCCCGTTCATCCCAGGGGTATGGGCGTCCCTGCTAAGGAAGGGCTTCAACCCAGGTGAACCTGTCCCATCGAGACCTTCCTCATCCATCTCCCACAGGTGAACTCAGGGCTGAAGCCTCTCAACACGCGGCCCACGGGGGTCTCAGATGTAAGACAAGGGCTTTGGCACAACTCGGCAGTGCTGCTTGAGCCAGGCTTCTGCCAGGAAGGAGATACTTCTACAAACAGGTTTCTTCTCCACCAGCAAAGCTTTTGGAGAAGCAGATTATTTAGGAATATTTGAAATCTTTGAGTGGTTGATTTTTTTAACATAGCCTAACTTGGTTGGGTTCTCTCATCTTCTGTAAAATACTACAGTTTTATTTCAGGCTGGAAATTTCATATGAAATCCAAATGTACTTCCTGATTCCTTTCTGTTGCCAGCTCTTTTATTTTTAATAACTTCTGAGATCAACAAAGCAATGCTGTTTTCAGCGAATGTTTTGTACAGTCTGTCCAGATGTTCAAATACCAATATAGAAGTATTCCAAGAAAAGAAGGCACTCTCTTCTGTCACTACAAGAAATATATTTGCTATCATATTATTGACAGATAAACCCTTTTGGTGATCAACAGAAGTAAACATCAATTTTTATTTGAATTTTTGTAAATCTTTCTCTATGCCATTTATCTAATGAACTCACCCCAAAAAGCATCACCAACCGGTGCCGCACTATCATTTATACTGCTGGGCTAATCATTTAATTTTCATTGGGGGAAAGATGGAAGGAAAGAGATTATTTTACTAAATTGCTTCACTTTAGATAATGCTCATCCTCTGGGCACTTCTGATTTATATCTGCCATTGACATTTCCAGTGTCTTAGAAATTAATTTCCTTATTGAAAAGAAAGAAAAATATCCTGACTGGCCACAAAGGGAGCCCGGGACTGCAGGGTATTCGACAGGGCTTGACCAAGAATGGCCAGTAAAGCATCTGCTGCACACTTCAGTCTAGATTGAGAGTAGAGAGAAGGAAGAAATGTTTGACACTGAGGATGGTGAGACCCCGGTCCAGGTTGCCCAGAGAGGTGGTCGATGCCCCATCCCCGGAACCATTGTAGGTGGGGTTGGCCAGGGCTCTGAGCAACCTGCTCTAGTTGCAGATGTCCTTGCTCCCTGCATGGGTGTTGGACAAGATGACCTTTAAAGGTCCCTTCCAACCCAAACCACTCTATGGTTCACTTCAGTGCCAAGGGGCTGGTTTTGGGCCAGCAGCTCTCGGTCAGGGACTGGGGCAGGAGCGGCAGCAGCTCCACTGGGCAGGACAGAGTCCTGGGCCAAGAAGAAGGTTTCTCCTCCTCCATCCTTGCCCCTGGAAGGGCAGGGATGGCCTGTGGGGCTGCCCTGGGGCACGGGGCAAAGGTCCTGCTGGTGATGCTGGGAGTGTTCAGCAGCTCCTTTGGGGCTGCTGGGAGGGGGACACACTCCAAACCTCCCAAAAAAATAGGCTGTCCGAGTTGATTCCCCTACTCAGACACCCAAGGCAGGCTGCTGGGCACCAGCTGCCCCCTGCCTCCCCTGGGTCTCTCCCTGGGAAGCAGGGAGTGGGCAGGTCCTGCACTACCCTTGGCCTGCTGCAGGCTCTGGGGGAAAAGGAGAAAAGAGAACAACCCAACCAAGGTGCCATTAAAGTTAATTGTTTTTATTGCAGGTTTAACAGTGTCTTGTAAATCTTTTTACGACCCAGCCCAGGAACACCAGTGAGGCCTAAACTGGAGCTGGAGCAGGATGAGTAAGGGAGTGAGGACAGGGAAAGATCAGATCTTGCTCTGCTCCCCCCCTCCCTGATCCCTACTGGGCTGGAAAGCTGCGAAGTGTGGGGCCATGATGCCCAGAAGAAACTCCTGACAGTGCAAAAAGGGGATGGAATAAACCCCCAAATATTCCACATCCCTTCCCCATCCAGCCAAGACCTGAACCTCCTTTTTGCCCCACCAGAAAGCTTGGCTGAGCCCATCAAAGTGAGTTTGTTCTTTGCAGAAACACCACAGGAACCCACACGTGGCTCGTGGGGACACTGCTGGACATGGAGAAGGAGGGGTGGCACCTCGCTAAGGTCCCCATAGAGCACGGGAAAATCCCTTTGATCTTGCGTACTTGCAAGGAGAAAGCTAATCCCATGTTGTGATATAAGTACCAGATGCTTCTTGGAAGAATTATACTGGGGCACAGGGTTAATGCTCCAGCTTTTCTTTAAAGTGTCCTGTGGATTATGCCCTGATTAAAAGGATTGTTCCCCAAACAGCTGGAGTGTCAGCCTGGCTGTTATTGTTGTTGTTGATACATGTGGCGAGAGAAAGGACATAGGGGGAACAGGGTGTTGGGATTTATTTCCAGCCTCAGTAACCTTTCGCCTTCCCTTTGCCTGACGCGTTTTCTCCCTTATGAGCTCACAGGGGGTGGGTTGGCCGCTGCCAGAGCTGCTCACCCAGGAAGGAGGCTAGGGAAAAGGGTGCTGAGAAAGTTCTTTATGTTTTTCCCCAAGTTCGATCCATGGGGCACCCACCTCCTCCTGCAAATGAACTTGTAAAACCAGGGAGGGAGGTCACAAAGCGGGTAAAGGGGCTCAGCCCCTGCACAACAGCGCATCCCGCTCTGAACCCCAAATCATCCCTGCTCAGTACAGGGGAGATGCGGGAAACAGGGAAAGAGAGAAGGAAATATTTCACCTTTTTCCTGCTGCTGCAGGCAGGCGAGTCTGCAGGTCCCCCTCTCTGCGGGGAGCTGTTCCACACCCGTGGAAGGGCCACCCTCATCCCGAACCGCCCGTGAAGCAGATGCATCTCTCTCCCTTACCCCTCAGCTCTGCTTTTTGGGTTGTTCTCTGCTGCTCTTGGAGTCCCAGCCCACTCAGATCCACATCCACCCAGCCATTGCCTGTGTCACTTTGACTTGAGCATCCTTCGAGCCTTCGCTTCCAGCCCTGGGACATGCAGGGACCACTGCCATGGTTGTGAGGGATGGGGGGGGAGGCTCCCCCCGAGCTGGGGAGAAGTTCGCAGCAGGCTTGGGTGGAGGACGATGGGTTGCCAGCTGGGCACCCTTGGCCTCCTCCCCGCTCGTCTCAGTTTAACCCACGTCCACTCCCAAAATAAAAGGTCTCGGATCTATAGTGCTGCAAATAAAATGAGGACGGCGCCAGGCTTGGAAAGGGGGGAAACAGCATCTTCCCAAAAGCAGAGAAAAAGCAGCAGCTCCGAGGAGGCACAAGCACAGCATCCCCTCCCTCCCCACGGCGAAGGGGCGCTGGGATTCCCCCCTTCTCCACCTCTCCCCAGATCGCTCTCGGCTATGAGGGGGCAATAGCAGAACTACCATTTTTGGATTAGGGAACATCGCACCTCTGTTTCCTTGGGGATGTAAACGAAATGCCTCCCACCCCCCCGAGGCGGTGAGAGGAGTGCTTCTCCCCGCCCGGGGCCGCCTGGGCAGGGGGGCTCTGCCTCCCGGACCCCCTTGCTCCTGTATAACCAAGGCTCCTTCCCTAGGTTTCTATCTCTCAGCTACAGCCGTCCTTAATGAATAAGGGTTTGGTGCCCCTTGGCACCCCGGGTCCTTTACAAGGGTGGGTTGCCAACCCCCCCCCAGAACCCAGGCCGTGTGTCCTGAGCCCCGCAGCCAGCGGGCAGGCAGCGCCGGGGATGCCGCACAGAGCAAACCGCTGGAGATGTCCCGGCAAAGCCGCTCAGATGCTTCCAGCCGCCGGAAAACATCCCACCAAAAACAGCCCCCGAGCCGCGGAGCGGAGCGCAACCTCCGCGCCGGGCTGGGGGGGAGCCCGGCTCTGCCTCCTCACCACCGGCAGCGGTCAAGGGCAGGGCAGCGGGGGTCCCACCGCCCGGGAAGGGGTGTCCGTGTCCGGGCAGCTCCCTCCTCTGCCTCCGCTGACCCAGCGCAGCGCTCCGCGGGGCTCCGCGCAGGGCCTGCTGCTGCTCAGCACCCG